>CM062836.1:1494426-1745883 GCA_031772345.1 Himalopsyche anomala | reverse complement strand
CTATTCCTACTCTCTTTGGAAAAAGAGAGGTTGAGCAACTGAGTAACAAGCAGTTCTCGTAGAAACATTTCTGTTGAGATAAACTCCATTAGGAGTCCATATGCTCCATATTGGGAGCGGACATGGAAAAAAAATAAAAATGAACTGTATATATTACTTTGCTATCAAAGATAAAAAAAAGTAACAATATTTATCACATTTTACTAAAAAAAACAGCAGAGAAAGTTTTTTTTAGGGTGATCACTGTCAATACTTAGTGGAAAGGCGTTATATTAACAAAAGCACAAAGTGGAAATAAAGTACAAAGGAATATTGTGTATTTATCAATAGCAAGATTTATTTATATTTAAGATTTCGACTGAAGGTGCTTGGTGGACTTTAAATATTAAATTTGAATCGATCAAATTATATACATTCAAGATGTTTTATTTACATATATTTTGAAATAGACATACTATAAAACTCAATAATGTAACGCATTTTCATCTAGTCGGAAATATGTAATAAGGGATTTTAAGAGAAGAAGGTATGATTATTTGAAATATAATACTGATGGTTGTGCTGAGTACATTGATTGATCTTATAAGGAACACAGCTACATGTATTAATAAATGTATGGTTCTGGCACCCCCTTAACATATAGCTGTATAACAACGATTTACTTTTAAAGCTATCCCCTGTTAATGGAATTACAACACTGACTGAGGGTGTTTATAGAACTAATGTTGCGGATATACAATACTAGCAAGACTTGTGAATAATGCTAAACTCGTGTTATAAATTAAGCGATGAACAGAAAAAAGACCGTGTTGATTAAAAAGATTTGGGGGTAGTATATCACCGAGGTTTTCCTACAGCTGAGATTTATCGCGACGAATATTTAAACGGAAAAGAAAACTCAATCTTTTCGGGGGGTGGATGATACCAACCATTAATTTAAAATAATAAAATATCATCATTTGTCTTCAAGTTACGGCCAGGATTTTTTTTTATTTTCACGATCAATACGAAATTATAATTGATAACTGGAAAAAATATTTTTTAAATCACTTTGAGTGAGCAATATTGCGCTTATTTTAGAATCGTTTTTTGATTGAACAAGTCGAAACATTAAAATGATTTTTTTAACTATAAAGTCATATAGATTGGCGTTTATTTCAATAAAATCAGATAGATAGTTAGGTGCATTTTTGATAGTACTAAACCTTAAGTAGCTCAAGACCATTTCAATGTATTGCAATATAGTTCTACCAAGATAAAATGCAAAGTAAATCAATAAGCTATGTAATTCAGAATAAAACTATAAAAAGAATTGTGTATATTACAATAAAGTTGAATAGATTAATTGAGTTAAAAAATGTTTTTTTTCAAAGAATGTCAAAATTAACTGTGTTTTTTAAATTATGGCACCACGTTGGTTTAATACGAAAATCAATTTGTGTGGAAAATAAATAATTATTTCGTTTTCTACAAAAAAAGAAAAATAATCTTCTACTATTGTGAATTATTATATTTTTAATATTCTTTGCAGTCAAATATGAACGACCTAAAGTTCCATAAAGGTCTTGTTAAGGCATGTCTTTTGGCGGCGAACGGGATGTTAGTGGAACGCCCCGCGGTGCAAATGAGAAAAGTTCCACCGCATAAGGGCAGACACGAGCGTTCACCATTCCACTGATTCCACAAGAGGAGGAAGCGGACTTCTCAGCGAGACATTTAAAATCGAATTCCGCGGCTTTGTGGGGCTCTCTTGACACGGAAAAGTGCGGTATCGCGGAATACGGCGCAAAAAAGGTCAGTTCGGTAGAGCTTGCGGAAAAAAGTAATATACGAGATTGAAAATGCCGAGGAGTTGAGATTTATAAAGCTATGGAAAGTGGAAATTTATTTTTTTAATTCAGGTGATAGAATTATGCGTCGTTTACTATTACACTTGGGCCTCGTATAACACGGTTATATGGTTCCACAAAAACGTCGTGTAATACAAATCCGTGTTATACAAGGTTTGAAGTTCATACAAAATTAGGGATTGCGTTCCAAAAAAAAATATCGAAGATGGTTTATATAAATATGTACTTTATTTTTTAAATAAACAAATATACATTTACATATCTATTGAAAGAAATTTAATTAACAGCATTCATTCATCATCGCTATCACTCAGAATTCCACATTTTTTACTCTTTTTCGAGATCGGTTGTAAGTTTTCATCATCATCGGAGGACTCTGAATTTCTTGTGGTTTTAGCCTTCAAATATTCGGTAATAAGCGATTGTCTGCTTTAAGCGTATAAATATTTGAATATTTCCTTATAAGGTTCCAAAATTTGTTGTAATTCCCTCCTCAATTCCGAACTTCTTTCTATTATAGGATTCTTTTCAATATATTTTTTTTAATTTGAAACCGTGTGGTATATAAAGCTCATATAAAGCGTGTTGTATAAAAAATATGGCACAATGTATACAACCGTGTTATACGAGGACCAAGTGTATAGTTATTAAAAAAACAGATATGTGGCAACTTGTTCATGTTTATCACAACTCTCTCGAAATAAATAAAAGATACAATTTAAAAAAATAGATAGTATTTACTATTACTGTTAAAGAGATTAACTTAATGAGGTACGGAGAAGATTGATTAATGTGTTGTGAATTTAATTATTTGTTGCCGTATTGCAGGAATGTCCGCCTCCAATGTGAATAATATGAACTCTAATCAAGTATTTTTTACAAGAACTGTTATAAATGTAAAGTAATGATAAAATTATAAGATTATGAAGTGTTAAGCTAACCGCTCTTACTATGCGGTTTTTTTATGATTAAATAGATAAAATAAAATTTTAGACATAGCAGACATCTATGAATTTAAACAGATATCAATTTATAAATTTATAGAATATGTCAGATCTGGGATTTTAACCCAACAGCATCGTAATTTGTAACCATATACAACGAAGTTGACGACTAGACCTAGGACCCAACAAATTGCTTCCTTAAACATCTTAAACCTAATGCAGATTTCGGCTGAAGATGCAAGAATTGTCACTCATTAATCTGGATTTTCCTCTTTGATCTGTATTTTCAGACATTTAAGTGCGTTAATATTAAATCAATAATAAAATTCGCCATCGCCATTAATTACTTCTAGATTTATATTTTCTTAAATTATTCTTAAAATATAAACAATAAAAACAATTTACTAACTGCCAATTCAAATTTGTTCGTGAAAATGAGTATCCGAAAATGCAGGAAATCGGAACACTGGCTGGAAGTCACTAAACGTGTGGAAACGCACAACATTTTAAGAAAAAAATTATCCTAAAGCCTTGGCAAACTATTATAGTATTTGGTGTCGGCTAATTTCTGTGACATAATTTTGGTCATTTTACTACAATTCGAATAAATCTGTAACAATTGCGAAATTATTTCACCTTCCTTTTGATACAAATCGATGATATATTTAATATAATATTATCATGCAGGCCGCGTTGAGTTTGCGTAACTTTGTGCGCGAGTTTGAATAGCAATAGACTTTATTTTTTACGGACACAAAACACAAACGAGCATCAACTGTGATAAGCCAAAAGATACAAAAAATGCTACAGAAAAATAGCAAAGGAAAACAAAGTAAAATTTACGTGATTCGGGTCGCGTAATATGATCATAACTTTCATTAGGGCCCCGCAACGAGATTGCCCCATAAATGTGCGAATCTCGATTTTAATACATTTTTATCGACGTATTATGCGACGCCCCTCGCCCTTCGCTCTTCGTATTTCGATGGAAATGTTTTCCTTGATTTTCCACGCGACGTCGCGTCCTGAAAATTGCATAACAGGAAGTCGCCGGGGCTGTGACGCAAACAGCGGCTGTGGGGGGAGGGGTTGATAAAATGGAACGGAAACTAAAATATGATGACTTCAGATTTTTTATGAAACTTAGTAAGCATCCTATCAGACGCTTTTTTAACAATAGTTTTAATGTAATTTTAGCAAATAAATGAATTGTGTTTATATAAGAAATAAATGCATCAACTGAGTTTAAAGCTATTGCTGGCGAAAAGGATAAGCCCATAGGAATGCCCACAGATTTGAGTAGCGAGTAGTTTTAAGAATTATATTTATTTTGTTTGTCGGAAAAGGTTTTATGCTTATATTGATATAGGATATAAAAGTTCAAGTTCACGTTCAAGTACACGGATTAACCTGAACTGACGCTTAGCAAATAAATGTATTGTGTTCATATAATAAATAAAAGTATCACTGAGCTTAAAGCCATTGCTGGCGAAAAGGTAAATAATATATTTTACTCCCAAATTTTACTAGGCCATTTATTGGTCTTCTTAATATAACTAATCATTAATGCGATAGTTTTACTCATTGTGCTACCAATATCCCTCTCCTTATTTATTTCAGTACTTCAAATAATTAAGAGATGAGTCAAATTATAAAAAAAAACTATGAGCAAAAATATATTTTACGATATTTGTAATTTGAGTATTTTTTTTCAGTAAAACAGTTGGTAAATTAAGTTGTGTGAAAAGTTGATTGAAATAATTCAGAATAATTGTAAAAAAATATTTAACTGCTGTCAGGGTGCACTTCAAGCAATCAATTACGACATGTGAAAATATTACAAGGAAAATGTTTGCTGTATGGAAAATATCAGTGTATTGAACCCATATAACATCACCGACCCTGGAAATGATCCTCGACGACTTACGATATTTCTCTACCGTCGTATAACGACACGGAACGGCGTCGACGTCGTCTCGTAAAATGTATAACGGCCGTTCGGGTCCCAGCAATACACAAAAGCCTGCGGAGAGGCTGTACATTCAGGTGCCACGTGAAATACGGTATCGAATGTAACGACACAGCGATGCAAGTGAATCGAGAAAGGCAGCAAACCTATCGTAAACAAGCACCGAGGAGATAATTGAAAATTTTAGTTTGTCTTCTGGAAAGACGATACAACACTTTTCTCCCCCATTGTGATGGCGTAGCGTGCGAGGATAGAAATTTCCCTGAATTGGAAAAGTTCAACGTCGACACATGTGGAATATATTGGAAATAGAAAATTGCATGGTGACATAATATAAACACTATCTACAGATAATAAACTATCCTATATTTTCAATATTGTATTGGTATTTATTAGATAGATATATGTAATTGTTAATTAAGAAATATCGAATACTGTTGGTGATAATATAGGAAGCCATTGGTAGAGAAACAATTATCGATCCATTTTTGTATGAAAAAATTAAATTGAATACCATATTACATTCATCTGTCATATGAAAGAAAAACTCGAGTTTGACTAACCATATAACACGATTTTATTAATAACTAGCCGATTCCCGGCAAGCTAGTGTTTTAGTTATGTTTATTGAAGTACATGTTTTCTTTTTGTCTGTTTGACGTTTGCTGCCGATTGTATATGGTACGACACACGCATCTCCTACTGTAAGTTATTTTTACTATGACCTTCGCGCAAATGCAAGTATACGTTGTCAAAATGAACTGTATGGCAGACATACAAACAATGATTTTTATATATAAGAACTACTTTAAATTAATTTTACTATGCCTATAAACTTACCGGAACTACAAGCAAAAAGTTTTATTGCAATCAGAGGACAAACATTCATTTTTATATATTAGATTGTTTTATTATATGTAAGGGTTGCAGAATCATCGATTTCAACTGATAAACTGAATTTGTTTGGTTATATTTTTAATCGATTTGCCTGTTGTTATATGGATAATTAAATAAAAATAACATTGATAACTGAGTTATTCCAGTCGTCTAAATAAGTATGGCACATGATTTGTTTCTAAATCGTTAAATAAATTAAGTAGTTAAAATTATAACAGTGAATTGGATCTAATTTCGATAATACGTCAAAAGAAAAAAAAGCAAGGACGTTTACCGAATTTAACAAAATTAAACGAATAAACCACAATGAAAATCCCCTTGTAAGTGAAACCTTGATTAATTTTTATTTGATCATTTTAGCCCGCGTAGAATTAAAGTACAAAAACAAAATTAATGAAAATTGCGATCCGCAAAAAGTATTTTGTTATCGAGAGCGGGCAAAAATTTGTTGCGGTTTTGAAGACTTCCCTTCCGATTGGGCGAGTGATTTAGAGTATTTCACTCCAACTTTTGGGTAAGCCTAACAGTGACGTAGAACAATCAGATATTTTATAGTCGACTTATTTGTATTATAAATTGAATTAATTTTATTCATTATATTTTGACATCGTCTCGAAGAGAAAATACATCAACGTTTTGTAATGTGACTTGATTTCATCTCAAAACCTTTTGACCGTTAATAATAATACTTGCTAGAATTACGAGGCATATAATATGTAGTAGCAAGATTATTTCTTATTCATTATAGATTAAATACTGAATTGGAATTTACTTGGTAGAACTACGGTGAAAAGATAACAAAGTATTTTAGTTCTACAAATATTAATTTATAAATAGTTGATAGCTTTTTCGGCGTATGCCTTCATTGAAACTATACTTAAACTTACATTAACTCAGATATATATATATTGGCTAAGAAAAGATACACAATATATGACGCTATCTACTTGTATTATAAAATATAGTATTATATTTATTAAATTGATTTTAGTGTTTCTTGGAACGATAACAAATTCAGGATTATTCAACGTATATTTGTTTTAAATTAAAGTATTTTTTTATTATAAGCTGCGTGATTAATATTTCTTTGACCGTCAGGTTATTTAATACTTTCGTTGTATACATTACTTTCCAAAATTATAAGCATCTTTCTAAGCAATCAATATGTCACTAAGTACAAGGCATTTCAATATGTCTTTTCAACAGCAATGTAACAACCTTATTGCCAATTGAAAAATCAACATTGAAGCGAACATTGTAGGGTATTTTAACTATTACAATATCTTAAAATCAAAGACTCAAGCTGTAGCAGCAATTAATTTAAGAAAAGGCATTTTCAAAAGATATGTTAGGTGTAGATATGCTAGTATATAGTAGTTTTAGTGGTACAGACATAGAGTAACAATAACGCCACTGCTTGAGTTACTGCAAATACGAGGGTAGAGTACAGAGAACGAGTGAATTGTAGCAATCGATGGTCAATTAACTTACAAAGCAATAAGTCGAATCCACAAAAGCACTGTTCGGGGTATTCCCGAAACGCTTGAGAGCAGGAAACGGTCAAAGGGAACAATTTTCCACACCAAATTGGCCCTTTCACGTATGTAAACGATACTAAAACTTATAGTTTTGAGTGGCGGCCAAAAGTTACATTTGGTGAGCTCAAAGCGATCTCAAATTAAAACCGTTTCAAATAAAGGGTAAGCGGAATTTCGAACGTTTTCGACACATCGGTTTGACCCATGTTAAAAGTTATTTGCAATCAATTCACCTACCCAGAAAACCTTTATTTGATAAGGCAACCTTCAGTTTACAATAGCCACACAGTACGACAGACCCTGTCATTAAATAAAGTCGAAATACAAAGAATAAATCCAAACCTGGCGATAATATCTTGATATGTCAAGATACATCATTGATTCATTTTAATAATTGTGTTGTAAAAATTGTTTAAATATTCACATAGGAAATGCTGGAAAAGTGTTTAATATAAACATATATTTAATAATTTGTTATTTTATAATAAACTATTTATAAGCATGTTTTAAGTCGAGTTTTCGATACATTCAATCTATAGACGGACATAATTCATTGGGTACTTAATTCTTCAATGTTTAGTTCTGCAGTTCTATGTATAACTATTTCAGAGCAATTAGTATACAACTTTATACAATTATTGATGAGAAAAAAAATTCTTTGTATTATTTATTATCGCACAAAACTGTTCAAAAATTTATCTTAATTAACTTATTGCCAATTCTACCAATATGTTCATGTTTTCAATTTGTTTCTGTACAAACAATTAGCTAGGCAGTATTTCTTCTCATATGTAAAAAAAACACACCATAAAACAAAATGTTTGAATGCAGTGTTTCTGAGCTTAAAAATTTATAGATTTGTCTGCTAGACAAGAGATGTAATGAGGCAATTTAATGCCAGCACTTCCCATGTCACAGCTGAAATCAAATACGGCAGATTTATTCCCTAGAGGAAAAGCGAACAAGAGTTCCCCGGGAAACTGTGTGCCCGCTGCTAATTAGGTTCCCTTGCAGTGCCATTAGGGAAAAAATGCAATCAACGTCCATGTATGCGTCTAGCGAAATGTTCCAGGGCTTTAATGCAATTAATGTTTTCTAGGAATAGACGCGACTATGCGCAGGAGTTCTCTTGCGTAAAACAAGGTTCATGATTTTTTGAATAGTTTCAACCACTTAACGTTATTTTTCATGGATGAGTGGCAATTAACATTCATAATGTAAAAATAATTAGGTTTTTACCTGTAACTAAGAGACCAAATATTTGTATTACAATTAATTTGGCAAACTTCAATATTTATCACAGAAATAGACATTTTTTTTGCGTTTAATTTAATGTGCTTAAAATAAGAACCAATGTCTATTTTATAAAACAAATAACCTTCCGATAACTTTAGTTTGAAGGTGTTTATCATAGAAGCGAAACACGTGTGAATGTGAATATGAATGCATTACCGCTTGTGTTTATTATGACATATAATTAATATGCTTAAAAAATAAAGTTATTGGGAAAGCGTAGATTTTAAATAAATTTACGACGAACCTTTGTATGTATAAGGTAAGAGCACCCATCGCCGCCACTACACCAACTACCGCCACTGTAAGAATGTTCTCGAAATAACAAGAAAACCGTTAAAATTTTCTCAAAAAAATATATTGAACGGTAAATACGAATGCATAGTGATCACGTGTCATGTGTTGTTTTGTAGCTAACTGTATTTATTCTATCGAAAATCTCAGTATTCTGCAAGGGCTCGGCGGTAAAGTTGTGATTTGGCTTTTCGTTAAGCACTTTGTTAAGAAATGGTTAAATTTTATTTTTCGATTAAAAACAAAATTAATTGAATATGCATGAAAGTTACGTTTAGTTTGTAATAAATAACATATTCGGAACACTCTAAAGTAAGTTTAAATCTTTAATTAATATTTTTTAAGTGATAAAAATAGAAAATATTGCGTGGCGGTGATTGGACCCATTAATTATTATATGGGAACCAAATACCGCCACCCCTGGCGGTAATAGAGTTTGAAAACATTGAATTTTTTAATGTAAATTATAAGTATTTAATACATTTTTCAAATATTAAAGTGAACAACACAAGTTATATTTGTGTTGGTCCAATCACCGCCACTTCTACTGTACATTGCTCATCCCGTAAAAGCATCAGCAAAAATATAGTGGCGGTAATAGGGCATTGGCCATGGCGGTGATAGGCTCCACATAAACACATACAAAAATGCAAATTTAAGCTTGATAAACTTAAATATTGCAATATTTTTCATATAATTTATAAAGAAAATTATTAAATAAGCATAATTTGTTTCAAAAATACCAATGCCGTAATAACGTAATTGATAAAATACAGCTTTAATTTAATTGGCGGTAAAAGGAACCATAATCGGTGATTGGGTCATTATTTTACCTTAATTTTCAGATATTAAAAATTTATGAAATATGATTGGCACAAAAAAATGTTTATACTCCGTGGGAGTTCCGTACTGGCAATAAGTAAAACATATAGTATACCACGTACCACATTGCGTGATAAGATTAGTGGTAAGTATAGGGAATGAGCTAAGCCAGGATTTCCAATAATGAAGCCTCAGTTACAGGACTCTGTCGCAGAACTCACCAAAACTCTAAGCAGAGAAAATCCATTTACTGGTGGAAGACCTGGAAAGAAATGGTTTAGCTGTTTTTTAAAAAGACACCCGGAATTGGTGCAAAGAGTTTCACAGAACCTTACTTCGGCCCGATCAAAATTAACAGAGAGCAACATCAAGAATTGGTTTCAAAAAATTAGGACCTACTGCCGGTATATAAGCACCCACGACTTACATTAAGTAGTTTGATATTTGATTACTTATAATAAATACTTAAATATTTAATTTTTATTTTAGACGAGTCATTCTTCGATATTTTGGAAAGCAAAATATCGCCTTCCTTATTAACAGAATTTCAAAGTTCTTCTTCGGATTGGGACGGTGATCTTCAGCACAAAAGTTTATTTGAATTGTGGCACAAAATAAGCATCAATAAGGATCCGCTTTCTCGTATGACCAACGATGTAACCAATCTGGACGAAAGTTTTCGGTTCAAAGAAGGTGACGTTATTGACTTGAACGTTTTAAATGATGGTACAGTCTTAATAGCTGATGACAAAATAATGAAAAAACTGGCAACCCCGCAGAAGCAGCTTACACCTAATCTAGTACCTCACTAGGAAAATTCAAATGATACAATGTACCCAACGCCATTTAAGAATGCACTGCATTAGCCAGAAGCTGCGCCACAGTCTAAAAAGTTAATAAATTTGAAGAAGGTCACTCCTGTTGTAGCAACTTCAAAAAATTTCCTTGCACATCTTCGAAATCAAAAATTGGACAAAGACATGAAAGAAAAGGATATAGCTGAGAGACGGCTGAAAAGAAAATTAAGATTCGATGAAAAGGCAGCAAAACAACAGAATTCTGCAAAAGTGGCTAAAGTACACAAAGAAATTATGGCATCATTTGATACTGGCGATTACGTTGTTGTGACCTATGAAGGCGAATTGTTTCCTGGTCTTGTTCTAGGTAGCAATACAACCGATAATGAAGTGCAAGTTAAGACCATGACAATGGCAGGGTCAAACTGAAAGTGGCCTGCGATCGACGATATTTTAAATTACCCTGTTGCAGATATTGTAAAAATTTCTACGCCAACGTTGACTAATATTAGGGGCTTTTATTCCGTCCCAGAAGTGGTATCTTTAAAAAAGAAGTAATACTTAACCTACTTGCCTAATTTCATCATAGTATGTACTTATTTATGTAAGTACCTATTATTTATGTGAATGCCAATGAAGGTGCAATTTTTTTATTTACAAGAATGTGATTTTTTGTATAAATAATTTAAGTACATACCTAGGTATAATAGGAAACATTTAAACATAAGTACATAAATAAAATGAATTTAATTTGAACAAACATTATCTTTAAATGTGTTTAAAATGGCTTTAAATTCATATGGCGGTAGTTGGTTCCTGCTTTGGCGGTAATTGGATAAAAAAAATAATTGGGTGGCGGTAATAGGGAACAATTCTTCAATGAAAAAACTTTAGTTAATTAATTATATATAAAGCTCATCCTCACTATTGCTTTATACTTAAATAGGCGATAAATAACAGTATAGAATTAAACAAGAAGTTTATGTTTTCGTTAAGAAATATAAGAAATACACACAAATTTCTTAAATCAAGCTACTAATGTGGCGGTAGATGGTGCCCTTACCTTATATTAATGTAATATTTAATAAGAGCATTTCAGCAAGTAGAGCGCGTGTGTGAAAAATATCTCTTTGTTATTGATTTAATTGGTTTTTATTTCGTAGGTTTCTATCATAAATCATAGAAAAGACTCCAAAGAACCATTTCGTATATGGCGAGAAAATTAACATAATTATATAAGCATTCCTGGGTGCAGTGAGTTTAAGCCGTTTAATTTTGAACACTTCCAAAAGTTTTGTGATTAGCAGTTCAGGTTTCACCTTTAGGCATCTCAAGTACACGGAAGAATTCGAACCAATATTGAATATTTACAATTAAGCATTTTTGTCAACTCCTGTCGCTTGTGAGGTTTGATAATTGTCTTGTTGTTTGTCGTGTAATATTAAATGTAAAAAAAATCCCACGTTCAATTGCAGTTTTGCAATGAATTTCCCCGCGCTATAAATTGTTCCCATTCCTTTTCTGCGAAAAGTCAACAATATAATTATGCAAATATTCATATATCTCGAATAAAGTTAGGTTAAATATTCACGCTGCAAAGTCGTCACGATCGGAAGCGATATGAATAAATAAACGGCTTGTACAGATTTCAAAGCATTCCTTGCCGAGCTCATTTAGCGGAAGACATGTGAATCAAAAACAAACTTCGCGGGACACTCCCTTCCAGACTTGGAAAACTATCTCGGCGAAGAATGTTCATGGCGCCCGTGTATTCGCGATGTTTGAAATGTAGAAGGAAATCCTGCTCGTCGTTATCTCGCAGGATGTCAGTTTCTCAGATACTAGTGGGTAATACGATAATACCTGCCGCTTACATCGTCTGTCGCTATTCTTACTAAGCGGGTGTACTTTGAAATTGACAATCATTTAGAAACACATTTCGGAAATGGCTTTGCTTTCTTTCAAATATCAACACAACGCAGTGCTAATATTTTCGATAGATTTGACGGTAAGTTAGGGAAGTATATTTTTAAAATAAAATAAATTTGACAACGTTGTTATTTCACAACAATGTTTGTCGTAAACAAGCTTACGATTGTTTGTCAGAAGATGCATCTTAAAAAGTCGAAACACGTATTACAATTTGTAACATGCCGTATACAATTCTTTTTTGCTCTCGCTCAGCGCATGCGAATATAGTTTTTAGTTGATAATAGAATGTTGATAGGCGGCATCGAATATCATATGTTTTGTATGCGTAGTATTCATTTACTTACATAAATGACTGATCTCTTTTGCTGAAGTAACAATACAACGTTTTCTTTTTCATTTTTACTCATTTTAATATACGATAGGTTAACGTAATTTGATTAATCAATTTATGTATTAAAAAAAACAGAAAAACTATTCAAGTATTGTAGACATTAAAAAATCATACAACCTTAGTCTTAAAAATATCTTAAAATGAAAGCAGAAGAGATACTTAGTCATTAAGTGTGGTACAGTAGGAAAGGCAGAGTACAAAATTTACTCTTAAAGAATTGGCGAAGACAAACAAGAGCCAGTTACGTCTAAGAAAATATTATTTTGTCAAAAGAAGAAAGTAAGACAGTTTTAATATTTCTGACGGTTAAAATAACTGGGTTTAAAACAGGCATTAAATAAATTATATTTTCTTAAAAATGGTGGACAATGGTGATTCCAGGGTTATCCGTCACAAAGAGACACTTCTGCGTAAGACAGAATTGAAGTTATGAAACGTAACGCCCTTTGTCAAATTGATGGTCATTGTCACATGAATCAATATTTACATTGTCAAAAAAAACACGAGATAAAAAAAAAATGTTACCTTTTGAAGATGGATTTCTTTTTATTTCTTTCGTATCTATCAGCTTTCAAACGAGAATCTAAAAAAGAAGAAAAAAACATGTTAGTGTATTTTGAAAAATAAATAAATACGTCAGCAGTGATTCTGATGATGCTTCTAAAATAGGCGAAACACGTGTCAAAATTTCCAACACACCAAGTGGAATATTTAATTTAATGTTGAATATAATATGTTATTTAATTACAAGTTTAATTTGAGCTTTGTGTGTGGAAAATTGTCCAAGGAATTTAAAAGAAAAAATATTTTCGAAGATTTTTTAAGAAACATTATTTTTAAGAAGTTGTCCTCTCAAAATGGAATATTTTTTGTTATATTAAAAAAAAATAAGGATAAATTAAAGTCAAAGTGAATAATTTGGCCCATTATAGGTGAAGTGAGCCAAGTGGTATTTTAGATAAAAAATAAGTTGTAATATTCTACACGTCTTAAAATAACGGTAAGATGAAGACATCTCAGTTAATTATTACACATTGCAATAGTGTTATCTCAATAAAATAAAAATATGCAATCCACTAGAGTACCAATTAAAACCGTGATAGTACTTAAAAGTGCAAAAAAACTTTTTAGCATTTTACTAGTTGGCTCACTTCACCTCTAATGACTCCAATTGTCAGTGCGATAATTTGTCGGCGGTAAAACTAACTCGGTCAATTTTGACACGTCCTTAGATTACTTTTAGTATCCGGCAAAGTTAACGAAAAGCACTGATCATTTTGAATTATGAACATGGAATAAGTCATTTACTAATATTCGTTTTAGAATTAGATTTGAAATGTGTGACAGCTGTTTGACAGGTGTTCCTTTACAATAAATTGAATTTCACTGTGGCTGAAAATATAATTTCCTTGAATTGTTTCTCGTTTGGGTTTATTCTATTGTAAATATTAGTGTCAAAGGTAGAACTGTCGTTTATATGTCAGTATGTATAAGTAAGTATATACGTAGTCGACACTTGGAGATGATAAATCCTTTCGATCTTAATTAGGCGCGAAAATGTGGCAGTGTTGACGAACCATCCCGCGAACGGCAAACCCATGGGTAATCAACTTTCACGCGAGAATATTACGATGTTTCCTTATTTCAATTTTGAGACTGAAGATAGGCATACTGGGAAATTAGTTTTGACGCGGGGGTTAAATAATTAATGCTTTGGTTTTTTAAATAGAAATGATATATGAGGACCTCAATTTCATAACTTACCCAAAGAAAATTGTTTTTTTTTCTAAATTGTGATGCCAACTTGTTCTCTATTTCAATATCTACACCAGGGTTTCCTAAACTATTTTCCGTGGGACCTATATAGGTGTTCCGCGAAAATTTTCAATGGTAATATACGCTGCAACACATTTAAGCATCTTTTACTTCGTATTAAAAATAGAGTGATAGAAAATCTCCACTGATGTTTAAAACGTCAAATATTTAGGCACATATGGAGATTATTAATCACTGAGAGCTTTTTTTACTCATATTTTTATGTAGCATGCTTTAATACAAATTAATCAATAAATAATAAAATATATTTTTTACTTCGGGTACATTTCCAGATTTACGAATTGCACAATAAATTTGGGAACCCCTGATCTACACAATCAATAAATTTCCGATTTCAAAACCTCTCTACAGATAAAACGCATTTACAAAAACGTGTTTAGTCTCAAAACCTACTCAAATCTAAAAAGCTCACAGCAGTTTTTTGTACTATGCCAACAGTTTTTGTTTTTGGAGTTAGGTAGGTTTTGAATCTAAGGCGCTCATATGTTCACCTTTAACAAGATTCACCATGATTCAATGGAGTGCGCGAAACTCCTATAATGTTCGCTTTGATACTGGTAAGCGAAATGTCCGATTTTGTGGCTTAGCAAATCAAACTTTATAATTAACATCCAATATCGTTTTTAAGATTGATTGGGAACAAAAAACGGTAAATTAATATTGAGGGTACAACAAACACAAAGACAGCAAAGAAATATAGTATGATTGACTGATTACCCTTATCCCTACCTGCGTCCAGTAAGACAAACGCCGAATTTTATTTTTAAATTTATAACTTAACAATTAGAATCATTGTCTAGTTGATGTTGCGATTAGGGCTTGTCGGTTTTCAAAAACCAGTTTTTTGGCAAAATTTGTGACATTCCGGTTTTTCAACTTTGTAACCGGTTGTGCCGAATTTTCCATAAACGAGTCTATAAACAAAAGGACAGAAAATTTGGATCTTTTATTTGATGGTTTCAAGACCATATGCCCCACATCATTACACAATCACAAAATAATTTTGTTACAAAACGATCAGTGGACGCTTTGCGTTTTCTTAAATCATATTTTCTGAAGAGTAACACCAAATAATATCTTGTTGTGTATTTATTATGTATATAAATAAACAACATAAAAATATTGGAAACTTTTTCTCGCTATTCATTTTTTGTAAAACTTCAAAAATCGGATAAAACCGGTTTTCGAACAATATTGACATTCGAAAACCGATTTTTTCAAAAGTTGGTTTTTGTATAAGCTCTAGTTGCGATAGTCTGATAGTGCTTCCCAAACAAGCGATACACGTGTCACATTCACACATCAAGTGGGATAACAAAGTTATCAAATTTAATTTCATGTTAAAAACTAAGTTCTACAAAGTTACTGCCGAATCTATCAAATAATTGACAATATTTCTATGCAGTTTCTGTAGTGTAGGAAAGCTTTATTTTGTCCTATTTACCTACCAATTACACTATATTTAGTGTTGATTTTTGAGTACAATACAAATTATATTCGTCACCCCTGACATTGTGGCGGGGGTATGCTTAACGGGTACTATACGAGAGGTTTTATAGTGCGGTATATGGCAGCGGATATGAACAGATGCTTATTTCTCACGAGCCCAGTCATTCCAACCACTGCGCAGCGAGAGCGAGGAGTGATTCATATTCCTTGACAGATTTCACTCGCGTGCTGAATTATTCAATTAGCACAGAGTTCAGAATCGCGAATTGCGATTAACGCGGTAAAGAGAATAACGTATGTGATGGCGCGCTAACCCAATTGGCGGCGATAAAACTTTAATCTAACGTGGGATTGAGCTCATTAGCAAAATTATATACATATGTACTCCTGATAAATGATTAAGCCAGAATAAATAAATAAGCAGCGTCTCTCAGTACATCTAATACCCGTAGACGTATCTGGATGAAATAAATGTAGTCATTTTGTAGAAATAAATATTTTGTGGAAGATTCCAAAATTTTAAAAAACTAAGAAATTATGAGTTTAGCCAGTACTAGGGAATCCAATCCCCGGATTCCGGGATTCCGTCCATTTTTCGATACATTTCAATCCCGGGATTAGAAGATATGATCCCGAAAATTTCAGGATTGATTTACTTACCAAACAGAAACGTGTTGGTTTTCAAGTCGAACGGATGTTTTTTACGAGTTATTAAAAAATCCACTCATTCACCTGTACGTCGCGAATAAGTGAGATTAAGAAAGCTTTTTGGTAACGTATTGGCAGCCCACAGCTGGTTATATCATGTATAATAAATTGTTTAATTTATTTTTCACCAATATTATCAATTAGTATTTCTTAAAAAAATGTACTGATCCCGGGATCGAAAAATTTTAATCCCGAAATCCCGGGATCAACATCTTGGCTCGAAATTGGATTCCCTAGCCAGTACCCTAACATTTTTTTTTATACCTGTAAGTTCCCAATGAAAAGCATATCGCCACCTAATGGAGGTAGTATTTCGATAGAAGTCTTACTGTGAGTATTACTTGTTAGTCAGTTGCTCACACTCCCTTTTTTTTTAAAGAGTATGGATAAGACTAGGGCTAGACTAGTGGTTAACTAATCACTCTCGCTAGGTCACGTTATTTTTGGAGAAAGGGTGGTAAGATTTTTTTGGGAATCATTCACAACCTTGCCTTAGTACAGAAATATATTGAAAAAATGTTGTTTGTACTGGGAATCGATCCCGTGAGATCCGTCAAGGAAGCCGACGATGTTGACAACTGCACCAAAGACTTAACAATAATAGTGTGAGAAATAATATTATTGGTTTGCAATGTGAATACAAAATAAAATATATGCAAAGTAATTATAATATCAATAAAAAATACATCATAACATAAGCTTTAAACATATGTTTTTAAAAAGTTTCTGTGTATTATTTTATATGATTACTAAATATGTCGTGTGGTGTAAACATATTTATGAAAACGAAATTAGCGTCGCTATAAATTTCAGGATTTCTTCACACATAAAACAAACTGTCACATGTCAGATGAATACTAAAAACTTTAAAGTCGTATACCCTGGATTGTATAATACGACATATCCCGTATAATATATTCAGGTACGTGACATGTTATATAACGCAGTGGATATAATTAGGTTTCGAGAGTAAGGTAGCATTGCTTAATTCAAATATGTACTTGAATTAATAAAATATTAACCAGCACGTGTCAATTCAAATTTATTTTATTCTTGTATATCGCACAGTATTTTGATTGATGATTTTTTAATTACATGTTATAGGTGTTAAACATTTTAATTTGTGTTATTTTAGGGTCACTTATTGATAATTTCTACTGAAATTTGTGAATTCTTTTCAATGGGAATTGTTGTTTACACCTTTTCATTTCAAATTGTTTTTGTATAAAAAGCACTGTTAAATTGTATTTATTATCAGTTGACAATGCTCTTTATGAGCGTAAATACATTTTAAGTGGAAAAAGTACTAAAAATCTTTTATTATTTTTATTATAATGCCATTCCACCAAGTATTGACAGTAAACACCTTAAAACTGATTGTGTTTATTCTTAATATATATAGTGCCATTCCACCCTAATTTAAAAAAAAAACATATTAAGGCTTAATTGTATAAAAAGCACTGATAAATTGTGTTTCTTATCAGTTGACAATGCTCACCATGAGCGAAACCGGTCCCGATATTTATAAATAAATGTTGGAAACTAAGTTCAAATGAATATTGTGTGTCTAATTTTTAAAAATCATATTAAGGCTTTACATGTGCTTTGTATTAAATCCCCCTAAGTAATTACTATTAAAATTTCACTACAGACCGTGAACATTCTCAATTGCATTTCCACACAGTTTTCCGGTGCCAGCTTTTAAATGTGATTTGACTGTGCTCATTATTTTTTCACCGTTTCAAAAAAAAGAAAATTCAAACCTGAGCTAAACACGTTTTAAAATACCTCCCTTAGATTGGATTTTTTTTTGGTTTTCCCTGGCGGGGCATTGACTGTCAAGGTAGAAGTATTGATTCAAATACTTATTTACTCATTTGTTAAAAAAAAAGTACAACCGTTTTAGAGAATGTTCGAGAGTGAAACGTTATTTTGTGAAACTGGAAACGTAAAAATATTCAATGAGTCAGAATGTTTTTTTTTCACAACTTCATTAAAAACATACTTTTAAGGTGTTTACTGTCAATACATGTTGGAAAGGCAATATATTCAACAGTAAAATACTCATTTATACTAATTTCATCTTAAATGATCAGAAGCGGTTTTACTTATGACGAAAACTATTATCAGTTAATAATGGTACGGCATAAGCGAAATCGGTCTTGATCATATATAAAAAGGTAGAATTAGTAAGAATGATTATTTTGTATCATAGGAAAGAACAAGTGCTACGCCAATTGCTCCGTCTTCGACTAGTTTGTTAGATCGAATAATGTGGGTATAAAGCAATAAAAATATTGATATACAATTGAAAAATCACTTTTAGGGTGTTCACTGTCAATACTTGGTGGAAAGGCATTATATTAGTAAAAACACAATATTTCTTTGTACTTCATTCCACTTTATTTAATATGTCAGGACCGGTTTCGCTCATTACGAGCATCGTCAACTGATAAGAAATATAATTTAACAATGCTATTTATACAAAAATGAACAGTTATAAACAACAATTGGCATTGAAAAGAAATTACCAATAACATTAAGAGTGATTCTAAAATAACACAAAATTAAAATGTTTCTAAAAGTGATTCTACATTTAGAATCACTTTTAATGTAATTGGTAATTTCTTTGCAATGCCAATTGTTGTTTACAACTTTTCATTTTGTATAAAAAGCATTGTTAAATTATATTTCTTATCAGTTGACGATCCTCGTAATGAGCGAAACCGGTCCTGATATATTAAATAAAGTGGAATTAAGTACAAAGGAATATTTTGTTTTTACTAATTGAAAAATCATTGACATTTAAATTTGTCAAAGAAATATTAAGCTTTAAGCACTACTGTATAAAAAAAAATAACAAGTTACTAGTAGACAAATTAAGTCTAGCCTTTACCAACAAATTTGACGCAAGATGTCGTCTGTATTGTATAGTTCGAAAATCGACTTACAATTCCGATATATAAGTTCATTTTTAGATGAATATAAAACAAGTGGATTCTGTTATTCTTAAGTGTTATTATTATATAATTCATGATGCATAAGAATATCCGTATATGCAAATAAAGTAATGATTTATATCTTTGTAAATGAAACGTTTAGCGATTAATGGCAGTTTGAAATGTTAATTTCTTATCACAATAAATTATTGATAACGAATAGTATTAATAATAATTCTCTTTCCAAGTGAATGAACATTTATATTGACTAACAATAGAGTATAAAATGGGTCGATTCGTAGTTTTGAACCATTGAACTAAAAGGTCGAGATCTTTAGAGATCTTTGAAGAAATTTACGAGACCGGAATCAAATTGAAATGGTTATAAGTAAAATAGTTTTATGAATATTACAAGATATTATTATAAGAATAAAGCGATATTTTTTCTAATTAAACTTTTACTAAAGGCGGCGATGGAGAATGTACAAACAATAACAATGTTTAATGCATTAATAAATTTAATAGTAGAAAGTAACCTGTCTCGTATCAAATAATATTTATTAATGATTGATTGCCGAGTCCAATGGCGCGTTAGCGTTGTGGGCTAACTTGCCGGATCTCACGGGTTCGAATCCCAGTACGAACAAATTTTTTCGATTGATTTAACGATTTCTGTTCGAAGGCATGTATGTTTGTGATGTCTTAAAATTCCCTCCCACCCTTTCCGATCCTTTTATAACCGGGCGTAGCGAGAGCGATTCGTTAACCACTAGTCCTGTCCTGGCTTTACCCTTCTGTCCCAACTTCTCTATTTGAAAGAGAGAGTTTGCGGAGACTGACTAACAAACAGTCCTCGTTGAAAAACTCGAAAATGTCGAGATACCTCCATTAAGAGACCATATAATCTACATTGGAAGCGGACATGGATACAAAATAAATAAATAATAATATTTTAAAGAATGTTGAAAGATTGTAAGCTTTCCATGTTTCATTCTTTATTATTTACTTGGTGGAGTATTTCTATATTATTAGGTTGATGAATGTTGAAGATATCTTCGATGAATTTAGAAGTTTTTTTTATGATATTCAACTTGAAAGCTTCTGTTTCAGGAAGAAGCCTAAAGAAAAGCCGCGACAAGTAGGTTATCCTGTGAACGAAATGAGGGAAACACCCGCAGTGCACGATGCGAGAAAATTGACTAGACAGAAGAGAAGCGATCGAATAATCAGACGGAATTGTAATCAGCCCACTACAGCCTCCCAATTGAGGCTTTCGGGGAAAGAAAATTCTTCAATCGAGTTATAATACCTACTCTGTGCGTGGTAACAAGTTGAAATTTTGTAACTGCAGCAGCGAAGTTTCAAATTGGGCAGAGAAATTGAATTTTATGGTTTTGAAAGAAATTCGCAAACGTGGGTATGCATATATATAGGTTGTTTTACCAGATCTTGGAAAGAAAAAAAATAAACAAACTAGAAGTGACTGAGTGAATGATTGAAATTATTTTATTAAACGAATAAGAACTGTCCGGTTTGCCGGGAACTGCCCATAGGTGTAAATACGATATGGAATGGGAAGGTACTGAACAAAATATCATGTTTCTCATGTTCTTTTTTAATTGATGATGCATGGATTTATTTTTTATATTTTAGTTTAAAACAGCGGTCACCAAACTACGGCCTACGGGCCGGATCCGGTCCTGAAAAGATTTCAATCCGTCCATTGATTTTTAATATATTTATAAACTTAACATACAAGAAATATTGTTTTTTTTTAAATTTCATAGAATTTCATCAAGAATATTTTTTGCAACGTTTTTGAAAAAACCATTCAGCCCGTTTCTCAAAAAAGTTGGTGACCCCAGGTCCACAGTATTGGTTACCATGTTGCATTTATCTTACATATGCCGTTGCTTAAAAGATGATGAAAATTAAAATTTCAGATATTGAGTTAAAATATATTTAGAACTCAATATTATCGAGAAAATAAAGAAAAAAATTACATGTTAAATACAAATTGTAAATTTTAATATATTATATATTTGATTAGATACAATTCATGTTAAGTATAAAGCTGATACTTATAGTCGTTAAAATATTATGGTTATTTTTGGTGATAAATAGTGTCATTTCAAAGCCGGGTCATATCAAATATGCCAACCTTCTTGAAAATTAGTTTTAAACATTATTTAAACTAATTACTTCCATATAGTATAATTTTCATAAGTGAAGGGAAATGATTTCAATGTGAAAAGCATTGCTCAGAAGAAATATGCATGACCTATAATTAATGCATTATTTAAAATTCTTGAATTATATCAATCATAATTTATTATTTCATTAGAATTATATCACTATCTTTTATTTATCATAAATAATTAAAAATAACTTTGCTTTTTAGAACAGTACAGATAACATTATTCAATAACTATATGTGAAACATATATCACCTCCGTGAGACTGTTGGTATGTTATCAAATTGATATTGAAAATAAATGTTTACTAAGGATCTACTGAATCTATGGAAAACATTTATTATAATATAATCATACATATATATATATAGCTGTAGCAACATTTCCCTAATCCACGTATCCCAGGCGGAATATAAAATTCGATATTCAACAAAGTAAAGATCACTGTTTATAGAGTGAGCTGGGAAAAGTTTGCTAAATCTGTTTCAATGCAATGTCGCCCAGGTAAAGAGCGGAAATTTATGCAACGCGATTTCTATTCCGTTTTATGGCTGCAAAAGTCTGTAGATTATCGCCGCATTCTGTCGCCGGTGCTTACTACAACACGCCTGAATGCCGTACTTATATTTAAGCTCATTGTATCACATTTTCACAATAGCCAATTTATAACTGGCTGTAAAGATCGACCATTATATTGTGGGCGGCGGCGAAAGTCGGAACTAAAGTAATCAATGCAGGGCGAGCAGTTGTCAAATTTTTACTCTTACAAAAGTTTTTTTATCATCATAACTGTCCAATGCTTCTTGAAACTATGAGCAGAAATTCTATTTTGTAATGCTATGGATTTCTTGACGGTCATGATAAGTAGTATTACAACATTCCTCATATGACAATAGCGATCCTGCAGAACAATCAATTAACAGTAGAAGCGATTCCAAAAGCTCTTCTAGCATGACGATTGATTCATATACCAAATTGTATATGTGGCAATAAAAAACAGGCGGGTGATCACATCCACTGGAAAAGAACAATGAAAGTGAAGAATTACTTGAGTTTGTACGACCTACGATGCTGACAAGATGTGCCAGCTTACATAAGTTAAAATGCTCACTAGCATAAAATCCATCCTATTGTTTTAAAATTTGAACTAAGTAATATATAAAATATTCGTTTATTTTTATAGTTTTTTTCATCTTAGAATCGTCGGTTAGTGAAAGGAATTTGTTAATAAATAAATATTAAATTTGCGAAGTGATAAGGTTGATATAATTATTTTATTAAAAGAAGCGAAACAGGTCTCACGCGACAAGTGTGCGATGACTACAATGATGCCTTTCCAACAAGAATTGAAAGTTAAAGGCATACAAATAGGGCATACGATTCGGGAAAAGAGGAATAAAAATTAGACGATAAGAAATAATAATTTTACAGAACATTTACAAATCCGACTTTTTGGCGTATTATTCCAATTCACTGTAATGACTAATTTTCCGTGCATAAAAATAAAAATAAAAATAATATATAACGTTTAGGGATCATAATATAATTACAAATATGTTTAAATGTAATGCAATAAACCGCATTGAAAGCTTGATTCTGATGAATTATCTGAAAGCTTAGACAAAAGTGAATATCTATATAAATAAACGTAAAAAGTATAAAATTCGATTGCAATTTTCTCGCTGACGTAAACTTTAATAGACTCAAACGTCACGACCCGGTCTCCTTGTCCCTCTCGGCGACATTGTGCCTGTGGTGTGGGCGAGGGGGACGCCGACACCCTCTCGCCTCCGGGGAAATTAAGCCTCGCTAATGCTAGGACAAGCGGAGAGTTATCCGCGAATAGTGACGTCAATTTTAAATCCGGCCCATTTCCGAACAAAAAACTGACGGAATTAGAAAAGCGTTAGTATTTGAAATCTAAGGCAATTTGGAAACTCGTTGCCGTAAGAGAATTTACGATTCTATATAGCACAGATATTTTTTTAAGAATCCATATAACAACGTAAAAACGAAATCGGCGGAAAATTTACGTCACCGGAGATAATTCAAATAATATGTTCAAAACAGTAGTTTATTTAAGAAATATTTTTTATAAAAAAGGGAAACAATCAAGGTCGTAATTTGTCAAAAAATACTTTGTTAAACTATATATTTTATTTAAACCAGCAATTTCTACGATTAAATATTTGTGTAATCGGGTCTTTTATTATTGACGAGAAAAGCTTATTGACTGGAGTGTAGAAATATTCATAAAAAAATTATATATTATGAAAATGAAGGGTTTGAACAAAAAGCAATTTTATCAAAGTATTTTCCAAATCAATTTGAATAAAATCGGTTTTTATTCTCTAAATCATTAAATACTCAGTGCATATCATTAATATAACACAGTTGAACATACAACTAATAATTTAGAAAACTCGGCCAGCGAAGTCAACGAATTTCCTTCGCAAAGTTATCGTAGTAACAAATCGCTACGGCGACCGACCCTCTACGACACGCTACGATGACGATTCGCTTATTCTATCCGAGGCGGAATGGACCGAGTTTGAAATAGATAAAGGTAGTTATTTTATTTGAGGTGCAGAGGCTAGAGCTGTGTATGTATGGGGCAGCAGGCTTATCTTTTGGCAAGGCTTTCGACACTCTGCATTAGTATAATGCATTTCCGCTGACATTACGAGAGTAGAGGCTTTCAACAAAGGATAAAATATTTTTCAGATTCAGTGGTTACGGTGAGTAAGCTTATTTTAAACATAACAAAAAAAAAACAATTATCAAATTGCAAATTCAATTGATAATAATAAAATAAAATCTCTACTCAACTGTTTTCCCTGAAATTTTCTTGTCCTAATACATAATTTATGTTTTGTTAGTTTAACATTTGTTATAGTTCCGGGGAACACTTCAGTTAATTTATTACTTTAATACTATATTTTTCAATACAAGTAAGAATATTAATAAAAATACAATAGTCCTTTGTACTTTATTCCACTTTATTTAATAGGTCAGGACCGGTTTCAGTTGACAATGCTCTCAATGAGCGAAACCGGTCCTGACCTATTAAATAAAGTGGAATAAAGCACAAAGGAATATTGTGTTTTTATTAATATAATGCCTTTCCACCAAGTAGTGAACACTCTAAAAGTGAACAAGTTAGAATGTTAATCGATGAGAAGATGTATTGTGTATTTCTAATATTAGATATGTTATGTAAGATAACATAGTTATTAGGGGAACGTAAGCCGAAATAGCTGTCAACTATACATAAAATGATAATTTTGGAAATAAAATAATTTGATAGTTTTAACCATTTTAACACACTTTTTTCCTCTATCAGTGCATGTGTAGAAAAAGAGTGTTTGTGTAGGCGTATTAGGAAACAGAATAAAAAGCAAATGCCTACCCCATATTATATTTCGCTCATATCCTTCATTTAACATATGATTTAATAAGACGGAAAAAATTACAGCAAACCTTTGATATATTTATCTATATAGCAGTGATGATAGTTTTACGCAAGATATAAGAATCACAGACTTCGTGTGTGCTGAGCGAATAATGACAGAAGTCACTTCCACTTTGTGTATAATACAAATAGTTTATGATCGTCAGTGTAAAGTCTCTTTTAAAAAGGGTGTTTTTTATGAAATTTGAAAAACAAAAATGATTTTGTTTAAGAGTACAAATCAATAACTCGATTCTCATACAAAAGTATATATTTTTAAGTTTTATTAAATAACTATGACTTGACGGTCAAAGAAAATAGTCAAAATGGAAGAAAATTTAATAGTATTTTTGTTATCTCGTTTCATACGTTATGTGACTTATAATGCATTTCCGCTGGCTTCGCCCACCGCCAAAATGGCTATTGAAAGTTAGCGTAGCATCACACATCGTAGACTTTCACGAATAATTTTCATCGTAGCTAACAGTTTAACCTGTCTAGAGCTTTAATCAGTAAAATTACCCAGTGAAAAGAATAATCCAGAGAACGTATAAAACAGTTATATATTGTAAGGTTTAAAGTGTCACTTTCGTAGCAAAATGGTAGTGCTTTATGGCTTTCTTCCTAGTCGAATTAGGGGTCTATATCCCAGAATCAATACTCATTTATGAATATTTATTCAAAGAACTTATAGATCCTCAAGATATATTAATTTCCTTTCCACCTACCTAAAACTGGGCACAAAGAAAGTTAATTTGCTGGTAGTTAGTTCATATCATATCACCGTTTTCGTCTATGTACATATGAAGGGTGAAAAAGAGTGGATTATGCTTCATTAAAATAAAAGCAATGCACTTGACTTATGATTACTTCCCGCGATAACAATTTATGTTGAAAAACTCAATTAAAAGTTCATGTGATCCACGTCACAAAGACATTTATAAACAGCATGACAAATTTACACATGATAATAAATAACAAAGACAAAACAAATTATCTCGTGTGTTCGAGCATTAAATATATGCGATTGGCAATTGTAATTACAGTTGAAATATTAAATGATTACTTGTGTGAGATAGATAGATAGCTGCTGATCAAAATATTACGATAGGTTATTTTGTAGAATACGTATAAAACCCTGTAAACTTTTTTCGGTACATAATTTGTCAATAAAAATAGGGATAAACAAAATTATAATTTTCAAGGAGGAATATCAGGGTTAATGTATGCACTATGCAGTATGCACACATCATAATTTCACCGACCACAACCTCCTATGCCTGGCATTTGCTTAACCCGCTAGCTGCATTGAATTTTGCGAACGTTTAGTCTCTTTAATATACAACTGGCAAACATACAAAGCTATTTGTCAAATGTTTGTGTCTAATTATTGACATATTATGTGAACTTATTATATTTTGATTTCAAATAATAATTTCCAGGCGGAGTAAGAAACACAGGCAATATATTTAGATAAGATTAATTACCTGTTCAGGTTTGAAAAAAATATCTGCATAAAAATTATTTATTACTTTTGGCAACTAAATTAGTTATTGATTGTATTCTTTACTATTTATTTAGTTATAGCGAAGAAGCATGGGAGATCAGAACCCAATCCATTTGGTGACATCAATACGACTTGAACTTTTGTGATAAATAATTATTTATAATACAACATTGCTTAATTTTTTACTTCGAAATGTTTGAATACTTGTTACTAGTTCCAATTTCTGAAAAATTCATGTTATTTTTTCTTCTAACCTACCTCTTTTTGTCTCTGGCTGTGTGCTTGTGCATGAGTATTGCTAACAAATATTTAAGCGTTCCTACACGTCCACTCATTATTAATAGGTAGACAATTTATCTCACTTTATTATTATACATTGCGAGTCACGTAAAAAACGTAGAACTACGCGAATAGTGGCAAAACTTAATACCGTAACTCTACTACGAACCTACGTTAGTTACATCGCGGTCACGGCCGTATTGTACCACACTACGTGAACTTAACTGTTCAATTGTGTTCTAGTTTTGCCGCTACACGAACTGAACTGAGCGTACGGAACAAATAATGCACTTTGTGTCCTATTAGGCGCCATGGAAATGGGAAATATTGAGTTATGTGCTATTATTGCGAAGGGGCGACTTACGCTTCAAATGTTTTACTGCACCACGCAGCTGTGGTCATTTGCATGTGCGTCCAGTAAATTGGACTAACTCACTTAAGTACGTGGTGGACACATTTGGAAAATGCTATGCCAACTTAATATCTGCAAATTGAACAACATTGATGACAATGGAATGGTCTTCAAAGAGTATGTATTCTCAATCAGTAGGCACCGGTCTACATTGACATCTATAAATTAAGACAAATTGTCGAGTGACTTATTTACAAGCATTCGTGTAATTGATAAAATCTAGCTAAATAGGATTTGAGAAACGTTCTAGTTCAGTAAGGCACTCCTTATTATTCTATTTCACTACTAGTAATATGTAAAATAATGAGCTGGGACTGCTGGGAGCCGTCCGTGGCGTGCTTAACTTTTCCGGTTCTAAGCTCAAGAAATGCGACCCCAATACCCACATTTTCTTAAATATCTATTTTAATATGGGTGATACAATGTTTATAATTAAGGTATTCTTATATCATAGTTTTTTGGACCTTTTGTAGTTTATATAAATACGATAAGATAAGAGATAAGCGCCCGCTTATCAGCGATCGTTGGTAAGATAACTAGACTGACGCGCGCCAGTCGCGCATTGACATTGGCATTGGAACGACGTATATTTTACGCGCAACTTAAAATATGATTATTTATTAAAAAACCAAGGATTTTTATAAAAAAATGTATGCGGAATGATGCAGAGAGATATTTTAAAGCCCGTAGACTATTTATTTTTTTGAAATTCATAAGAATAAGGCCAATAATGAGGAAACCACTGGGGTCAAAAATGACCCCCATCGCCAGAGACGTATTTTTCTAGTCTCCGAGCCGCGAGAGTTAAACAGTAATTTTTTTTTAATAAGTAATTTAAAGTCGACCAAAACTAACTATTTTTTTTATTTAAAATCAGTACTTACAAAAAGTGAAATATAAATTTTAGATCGTTTAAATTTGGTACATTCACTTACGTTTTGACACTAACGACCCAAGTTTCCTCTTTCTACATCTTCAAGCGTTCAAGACCACGGAAGAGACTGACTTGTGACCTGATTTGTCAAGTAACTTTGTTATATCAAATGTTGTGCAACACATTGCAACACGTGTTTTTTCCGTAGTATCGTCGAATCATTAGTAAATAACATTTTTATTAAAATAGATGGCTCATAATTGTTAACTTTTTCCTCAAACAAAAATTTCTTAATTAAGAATTAAAAATAAACAGTTAAATTTTTTTGTGAATCAGCAGTATTGACAGAAATCCACTATGAGAACGACATTCAGATAAGACAGGTGGCTCGCCACTAAACGTTTTAATTCTCTTGGGGTTTTCACCACCAAAATCATTTTTTTTCCATATGTCCAAAAAGGAAAACTCTCAAACCTTAATTTCGTAATATTATATTGTTTGATACACTGTCTAAAGATTTTTCTCAAAGAGGTTAAACACTTGTTATTAGTAATAGGGTAAATAAAAAACAATATTAATTCTACAAAACAATTCAGACAATTAAATGACATATTTTGTCTTCTTGATTGACTTGTTATATCCATCGCATTTTACTCGGTAAATTAAACATAACTGTATCTTTTTGTCTTTTACTGTAATAGCAAATAATTATTTTTAATTCATATATGAAAAACAAAATTTAATCTGAAATAAAATGAAATGATTTATTGAATTGAAATAATGTATTTTTAATCTTAACCACTTAATTACATTTATCTAAAATGCGTGTTTAATACGAAAAAGTCCCGTTGTATTCCTGGTTATTATTCAAATTGTTTCGTTGAAAAGTAGTCCTTTTACATAAATTAATTTATTCAAATGGGATCAAAATGAGCAAGATACGATAATTACGGAGTTATTTGGAAGAAATCCCAGGGGTGGCGTATGTTAATTCGGGCATTAGCATAAAATTCTAGTTAGTACTGAGATAAATACTAAACAAGGCGACTGCGACCGCTATAAAAATATGTTTTGGCATTTTACTAGAGCAATTATTTGCACGTTACTGCCCCTAAGTAAATTACCAACGAAAAAAGTATATTCGAATCAAATGAAAATGTACATTTGAGGATTATACGAAAATATAATGACTTTTTGGCGCCATGAATGTTTATTAAGACATACTATTAAATTAATTAATATGTCTATTTGACATATCGTTCATTTTAACGTATTTTATGCGGTAAAAAAAGTCTCTAATTGAACGAAATTTATTTTTCATACAGTAATAAAAAACCTATACTGTTTTTCAGTTTATATACTTCATTTTATAAGTGTTTATTGTGTCGTTATTGGTGAAAAAAAAATATACTCTTTTGTACCAATTCCACATTTTTATTAAAGGTCAGGACAGCTTGTCCATAAGTTGAACATGTTTGTGAGAAGTGGAACCGGTCATGGTCTTAAATTAAGTTTGGGAAATCAGTATAAAGAATTGTTTTATTTTGTTAAATAGAAAAGGGCGTTTAAATGAGACAGTAAGAGCTAAGGATACTGTGTTGAGACAACCCGAGAATAAATTCCCGGGAAAACGACGTTTTTTCTCGGTTCCCGGGACATTTAAATAAAGCAACCCGGGTCTTAGCACTTCTGTGTAAATGTGTGTAAAAAATATTTTATTTATTCCATACAAATATAGTTATTTAATGAAATAAAATATGACCTCTGTATGTACGTGTGGTAGATGCTAGTTTGATGCTCGAATGCTAAACCTAATGTATTATTTTTGGAAGAAAATAGTGTCATTAGCAAAACCAAACGAATCCCTCAAATGGTGTGTAATAAAAAGCAATATAAATATTTACAATACAAAATTGTTATATTTTGCAAAATTTAGCTTATAACATAATTTTGCACGAGTAAATGACAAAAATATTCGTTTAAATATTCCTTATAAAAAATACTAAAATACTAGCAAAGTGATAATGATAGTACGGTATAACTATGAAATTTAATAGGGTAAAAATATCAAGGTATTTCAGTTCTGCAGTTTTTAGCACTGTAGAATTTTAAAACTGTAGAACTGAAATACCTTGATATTTTTACCCTATTAAAATGGAGTTCTACCAAGTAAATGCCAAATCAATAAATATACTATGAAATTTATTTATAATTCCATGCAAGAGCTTTAATTGCATTGCAATTACTTCCAGAAGTACATCAAATGAATATATAATTAATATATATTAAATAAAGATGTATCAACAATATTATGAAATTTTCAAGCTTGCAGCGTTTCAGAGATTTCAGAGAATTCCAACATCACTGAAATAATTGTATTCCCTATTCGCATAGTCTGTTGCAAGCGCGATTGGTGGAAATTTAATTGTTTCATTTCACGTTTCTCCGTGCACGGAGACGTACTATACATTCGCAGGTTCATTCGCAGATTCATGGGAATAGTTCCGCTAATTGCTTTTTTCATTTTTTGGCAATTCGCTGTTCTACCATTTTGACTTGACAAAATAATAGAAAAACAATGTTGTCGGATTAAGAACGGTTTGCTTTGGTTTCTTAAAAAGTTTCTGAAAAACAGATACAGCAATTTCCCGCATTGGCTAACGTCATGAAATTTTGATAATTTCTATAAAAATAATACATAACCATATTACAATTTTTACAATCGACTAAAATACCGTTGTATAGATAAGGCATCTACACTTTGGGCAATGATAAAACACAATTTTACAAAAAAAATAATTGTTATAAGCAGGGCCGTGTAGTCGTAGTCGGGAGTCGGGATTTTTGTCTGGAGTCGGGAAAATTTTACGAATCAGAACCATTTAAAAAAATATGATGTGTATTCAAACCAAAATAGACCAAAGTGTTGCCATTGCATGCTAGGCTGACTAAAAATAATCTGATGGTAAGTATACATTATATAAGTTCAAATAAAATGATTAAAAAAATTCTTTACTGGTTGTAAGTTGGTGATGTTTTTTTTTTATCTCAAAGCTGGAGTCAGTGTCGTCTTTTTCACACGACTCCACAGCCCTGGTTGTAATATTAAGAGCAAAAATATTAATTAAAACTTAAAAGTCAAAATTCTCCAAAATTTAAGAGTTAGTTTTAATTGTAAAGCTATGCACTACTCTAAGATTTCGACTGAAGGTGCTTGGTGGAATTTCAACATTAAATTTGAATCGTTCAACTATGTACATTCTCACAGATTTTGTCACTAACGACCCGGGTTTCGTCTTTCGGCATCTTCAGGCGTTCAAGTGCACGGATGAACTTGAACTGACTGAACTTGAACTGAGAACGATTCAAATTTATGTAATACTAAATTAATTAACATTTTGATAGTTTATTAAAGCAAGTACATTTCCAATCTGTAACATATAAATTACTTATATATACACATATATTCATCTAAAATGATAAATGGATGTAATTCAATCAATGACGCTATCTTTTCAAATAGTGAAAAGGATTGGCTTTATCTGATAAAAAAAAAACTACACCAACATTTGGATGCACATCTAAATGTCGATGAATGAATAGTTCAAAAAGATTAAGACCCCTATACGATATAACGATATTCTTAAAACTTTACCACTCGATAAAGACGACCGACCGTTTGATTTTTCTATATATATTTACAATAACGGTAGTAAAAATTTCTTTTATATTAAACATAATTTTAGATATGTCTTTGAGGTTCGCATAATCCATGTAAGTAAGCGTTTTACTTTATTGACAATACAAACGATATTATTAACATACAACCACAGCCCAATGAAAATTCATCTCGTTATGACGTTACTACGTGTATTGGTGGTGAAATAATAAAAACATTATTAAAGTTATTTTTTAAGTGGCGCTTTGTAAAGTCTGCAGCTGGCCACAGACCGCAGCACTGTGCTTCGCTTCATAATTGAGCAATATGAAATCATATAGCGTTATTTTTTACGTGTAAAAATGTGTATGAAACCATATCAGAAGTATAAAAGCACGGTTAGAAAGCACATAATTGCTTCCACTATCTGTAATAGACACACAGTCGAACTTGGTTATTACGAGGAAAATGGGACCGAGTAAATTTGCTCGTATTTTTAAATGCTTACAAACATACCCATCACATGAAGACCATGAAGTATCTGGAGTGGTAACACAGCACAAAAAGTCGTAATTCAATAAAAAATACACAATTAGAATTTATTTACACACTCGTTTCAATGTTTTCATTCTCATTGTTTCAAATTTTTGACGAAGATTTTTGAGAAGAAGCTCATTATAAAGATGAATAAAAATTGAAGAAAACCATAAGCCAAAAAGTAAACGAATGTTTCCTTACTACATCCGAGATTTCGCAATTTCAGTGATCGCAGTAGCCGACTGTATTTGGTGAACTGAAAAATTCCTTTCCACCCTTTCCGTTTTTTAATAACTGAAAAAGAGAAATTGAGCGAGTAACAAACAGTTCTCTTAGAAAAAAAAACTTCTGTTCAATAAGAGGCCATGTGCTCTACATTGAGAGCGGACATGGATTAAAAAACTTTATTGTGATGTTCAATAAACTATTGACTTTTTCCAAAATGAAATATTTAAAAAAAATATTTTTTTAGGATGTTTTGTATAATTTAAGATTTTAAGCCAATTAAACATTGAAGCTTCTAGAATCTAGATATTTGGCCAAGTGTTTACATTAGAATAACAGCTCTAAGCGAATGTTTGAATATACCACAACTATTTACGTTTATGTTTCAACCTGTTTCGATATTTAAATTTTTAACGATGTTCCTTTTCTAAGCACCAGTTATATTTGTCAGATCCTTTACACAAGTAAATCAACTTTTGTATTAATTTATTTTTAATGCTACGACCGAATCGTGCTTTTTTCTATTAATGACAGACAAAAAGCACACTACAGAATGAAAGCTCTTCCTGTTTTCTGTCTCAGAATCAGATTAGATTTTATCATCGAGGTAAGCCCATTATACACGGTGTTTTTTTTTGTTTCCTTTCACGGAGGCTTTATGAGCATTCTGGTCTCATCATCTAGGTTGTAAAGTTTTATGATGCACTTGGAGGATTGAACTAGCAGTGATGTTCTTTTACATTACTGCGGTTTTGCAAAGAAATGCATACGCGATGCAGCTCAGGCACTGCTCTGCATCATATCTTTCACTCCCGGGAACAGCAGTGCAAGTCATATGATTATAAATAATATTTTTACCCTTTTCGTTTCAATACATAAATATTAAAACAGCTATGTTGATATATCATAAATATACATTTTAATAATATATTATCCGCTCCTAATGTGGAACATATGGAGCCTTATGTCGTATTTTTTATATTTAAATACAAACTGTGTATGTTCTGGAAACAATGTTGTAACTTTAGTTGAATGATATAATAAATTTGTAATTATTTTTAGATTTATGTGTGCAACGAACAACATAACACATTTCTTGCAAACGACGCACGATGTGCAGACAATGTGTATATTTCGGAAGGTGGAACTAACGCATTTTTTTTTATATCCGCTCCCTATACGGAGCATATGGTCACTACAAAGTTACTCCAAAATTCTCTATCCCTCGCCAGTCTTTTTGCTTCCTTCCAGCTCATCCCAGCGTCCCGTAGCTCTGCTGAGTACATCCTGTGGGTAGTCTTCAGTGGCTTTCCACGACGCCAGGATCTACCTGATTGGTAGAAGAGACAGACAGGGTTCAGACTCTCTGGGGGCATCCTCAGCACATGTCCAAGACAGGTCCATCGCAGTCATTGTTAATGCCAGTATGTAATTATTTATTGTTAAAAATTAAACGTACATGAAATAACAGCTGACATTATCGCCATGTACTTGACAAATATAATGATACAAAATTTAAAATAAAACTACATAAAACGTCAAAATCAAGAAATAAAATAGTAAAATTTAACAAACAGTTCACAAATACTATCACTAAAAATGTCCACTTCTCTAGGCAATGAGTTGATCAATCGAACGGCCCTTGGAACTGACGACTCATACCTCCTAAGCGAGGTATACGTTTTTAGAAACAAAAGTTTTTGCTCATAGTTTCGTCCACGTAAGAATAAAATGGAGGCATGTAAATTAATAGTCATGAGAATTTTAGGATTATTAACTCGGCCCCGAAGGAGAAGAGAAAAATGCTTTAAACTTGAAAACGATCTTCTAAAAGAAATTTGGTGGGGTTAAATTATAGTTGATATTGATATAGATGAAGATCTTCAAAATACAATACTTTTAGAAACTATTTGTTGTATATTTTGTTGTCATAATTGTTTTTATAATAACATAGTTATAGATAGTATACTTATGTGTACTGGCAGCTTTTTTAAACGCGTGATTGTTTCTCATATATTTTTTAATTAAAATGATAAAAGTCTGACGTAGGTTATTAAAAAATAAATGATAAATGTGAACGGCGTGACCATTGGCAAAATCTGAACGCAATATTTTCATATCGCTGTATTTTTATTTGTACTGCCTTGTCCGTCTGTCAGAGATATTACGGCATTATTATTCTACGCGAATACAACATTGGTGAGGGAAATGGGGGCACTCTGCACGAATCATACGTATGAAAAATGGGGTGGCTTCGAAATGAAAGTTTCCCTTTATATGTAACACCACTTTTTCATTTATTCCTTGGTATAAAATACTGACTGCTTTTCTATATCCAGAATCTAGTGATAATAATCATAATCCTATGGAAAATAGAGTGATATAAAAAAAAAACAATTTCTGTAGCGTTTTGTCAACTTTTCTTTTAATTTAATTAAATCTACTCCCAATATGTAAGAAGAGACAGGCAGGGTTAATACCCTCTTGGGGTATTTACAGCACACGTTTAAGACAGGTCCATCGTAGTTTTTTTCAGTATAAATAGCACTGCATAAAAATGTATTCTTATCAGTTGAAAATACTAATAGAAATAAGGGAAACTGGTCCTGTTTATTTATACTTAATAAATGTCAAACTAGTACAAAATAGTGTCTTATTGTTTTACATAATGCTTTTTCGCTAAGTACTGACAGTGAAAACATTAAAAAAGTAATATTTAAGCCGTTTACGAAAAAGAGCGGTAGAGCGATTTATACTACTATAAATCATTAGTTATATACTATAAATCATTAGTAGATAATGCTCGTTATGAGCGAAACCGGTCAAATAAAAGTAAAAGTGGAATTAGTACAAGTGTTTATTTTTTTTTAAAACAATTACATCTTTAAAAAAAACAATTTATGTTACTAATAAAGGTCCATTTTTAATTTATTTATTGATTTGGCATTTATTTGGTAGAGCTCCATTTTAACTGTCCATTTTTAAATTAAATTTGAATCGTTCAAAATATTTACATTCTCACAGATTTTGTCACAAACGACCCGGGTTTCACCTTTCGGCATCTTCAGGCGTTCAAGTGCACGGATGAACTTGAACGCCTAAAGATGCCGAAAGGCGAAACCCGGGTCGTTAGTGACAAAATCTGTGAGAATGTACATAGTTTGAACGATTCAAATTTAATATTGAAATTTCACCAAGCACCTCCAGTCGAAATCTTAAATTATATCCATTTTTAACGTTTTGATTGTGGCTAGTATATATGTATTTTTTTTTCCGAACTGTTTCCCAAGGGGGTTGGAATGATGGTATCATCAAGCGGTGTTTGCAAGTGTTACAAAAAGCACATAATAAATAACGTTGTTGATTTAAAACAATGTATTGTCGAGAAAATCCTATGACAGTGGACTTGCGAAAGCAAATTTCAATTGAAAAATTGTAACGCGAACGTTAATCATTCTGGAGTTGACAGCGAAAAAACGTTCAAAGAGCCATGTACCAGTGAAGATAAACGGTCGAGCAACCATTTTGTATTTGAAAAAAAATGTATTATATTTAAAAAAATAAAACAATGTTGTACTGCTTACACATTTATTTAATACGATCAAGATCATTTGTATTGGAAAACGTGTACTTCCCCGCTTTATCCGAATTTAGAAGTATAATTTTAGTAATAGGGTAAAAATAGCAACGTATTTAGTTCTACAGTTTTTACATTATTAGTTTATAGTTATTTCGCCTTTCGCCATCGCCAGAACTATGTTTAAACTTACAATTTGCTCAACTAAATATAATGGCTCCGAAGAGATACACAATACATCTTGTAATTCACACTAGCATCCCAATTTATAATACAATTATAGTATCATATTTAATACTAATATTATTTGTATTCATAATTTTATTTATCAAGCAATAAGTTTCTTAATAAAATAGATGTAGACGGTACGAAGAGAAGGAAGATCGTTGGGTATAACTTAATTAATTGTCACTCCAAAATATTGATAGTGTCGAAAATAGAGCATCCAATCCCGGACCCTTTTTAAAACCCCGGGATTTCGGGATTCACATTATTTAAACCGCTGGATTGAACATTCACCATTAAATCGTGGACAAATTCCGGATTTACTACATATTTGGTGGTCGATTTTCAAATGGGAATATACGAATCAAAATTTTTTGTCACTGACCGACTTCAAAAACCCGGAAATTTGCAAAATTCCAAAAATGAAAAATCAAATCTTTTTGATTTAGGTCTCACGCGGATCTCTTAAATTATGAAAAATTTGGCACTTTTCTTTATCAATCCCGAAATCCCGGGATTAGTACTGATACGATCCCGGAATTGGATGCTCTAGTCGAAAATATTGACGAGTACAGTTTTTCCAACGAAGGTAATTATGGTTCTGTATCACTCATGTAGGTGATGTTTTATTCATAGACAGCTCAATAGAAACAATGGTGTAGAATTTTATGGCCGATAATCAACTTTCTCTCGAAAAAACAAAACCATATACGCTATTCCAACTGAAATAATTAGAATATCAAAGCGATCACAAACAATAACAATTACTTGGATGACGTTTGAGTTAGATATACGCAAGGTGTATATTTTCGGATACAATTTAAATGCTTTTAGGTCACGATTAACTGGTGTGAAACTTTTTTAATGATTGTTGCTAAGTGGTTAATAAGAAAAACATGAATACAAAGAATACATGTCTGACAAAAATCTTTCTATTAGCATATTTGTAAAACACGTGGACGATTTAATACATTGTTTGAACAAGACTTCTCATTTTCAATGAGTGGATGTGAGAGATTCGACGTTCAAGGTTTTAGTGTAGCTAATTTGTAGGTATCGTACATTCAATCTGACAACAAAAAGAGGTTTTCACCAGTGGAGAGTAGACCAATTTCTTTGTCGGATTGTATTTAACACTTCCTCTTGGGTGCTAAAAATACTTCCGATATGTTGCTGGCACTTAAAGAACCACGTGAAAAACATGTTTCAACATTTACCACGCTTTGAAGCAGAGCTCTGAAACCTTTTTTCTCCCACGGCACACCAAAATTGTCTCCAAATTTCTGTAGCCCACTTCAAATATGCATATATATATATATGTACATAAGGGTATATGCAAAAATAACATTAAGCATCGTCATTCTCAGTTGTGTAATACATATTGCCACCTCAGTATTACAACTAGGCAAATCTGATTTGATCATTGTTTGAAAAAAATATTTGATCTTTCTTCCACTGAAGTAATGTGCCGCGGCACACTTAGTATAGCCCCTCGGAACAGTGGTTGCGAAGCACTGCTTTGAAAGACGATTTAAACATAGGACGTATATAAAAAAAAAAGTTCATCACTTGGTTCCTAAAGGGCCAGCAACGAGGTATTTTTTTAGCACCGTAAAGGAAGTGTTAAGAAGTGCATCTATAGACCCACTCGATTGCTGAAATTTGTAATACGTAATGTGACACAAGTATTTGATGGCTTTTACTTGAATTTATGAAGTATTGATCAAATAATCACTTTTAATGTGGTCACGGTCAATACTTGGTAGAAAGGAATTGTACCGAGAAAAAAAAAACATTTTCACATGTGTTTTTAATCAACTAAATTGGTGCGACAAAATTAAAACATTAATGATTTTTTAAGAATTTGTCACTCCTTTTAAACAAGCGATTAACTAAGCGATTATCATATATTTTTTGTGCACTCTTGAGAATGATTAAAAGCTTGTTTTCATAAAAAGTATTTGGATAAAATTACCAACAAGAGTATAGAAATATATTATATAAATATCGACTGTGGAAAGGAAAAAGGACGTAACCCACAGTTTTTTCAGAACAGATTTTTCTCGATAATCACAACGTATCAAAATTGATACACGTTCTATCAAAAGGATGCAAGCTGCAAATGCCGAATTAGTATCTAAATTAAACTTTTAAGTTTGAAAAAGATGATCTTGTAAAAAGTTAAAACCAAGAAAAAAGACTGAAATAATGGTTTTTTCTAGACAATTTCTTAAATTAATTTGAGATTATGTCAATTAAACACCAGTTTAGAAGTCTCCGTACACTTCAAGGTTGTGTATAATTCATAATTTGCATATGGCTCAAAATCATCAAAACACGTTTTTTGCGCCTCCTGTAAAGTTTGGTATGTTTGGGTTACGTCCTTTTTCCTTTCCACAGTCAATATATTAAAAATATTCATTTTATAATCAATCATTTATGTTTTCTTGAAGCTTTTGCCGAAAACTGGAATAAGTATTTTGTTTTTGCGAGCAGCAATTTCTTTTGTTGCAAGTTATATTAAAAATTGTGATATTTTTATTAAGGATGAAACATTTTTGAAATCCCATACTATTATGCAGCAATTAAGAATTCTGGTCTTTTATTTTAGCGCACTACAGTGAAATGCATTAATTTTTGAGTAAAAACGAGATGCGCTCGGTGACTAAAGAAAATAAAACCTACGGCGCCGAGCGGACCCTCGCGGAAAACTCACAAAGCCTAACATTTTCATTCAGGCTAACTAGCGTCCTATTCATCGTACGGGAAAACTAAAGTAAGGAAAATCGAGAAGGAGAAAGAAAGGCACAGCAGAGATTCTCACCGCACACAACGTTGAGTTTTAATATGCGCGAATGACGGAGGAAATGGATTATTTCGAGCGGAAACGAGCCACGATTTTTGATGAGCCAAACTGAAAAGGACGGCGGGGGCTCTCGCGCTGGTGCCGCTGCCTTCGGTCCGTGTGTGAAAACATAATTTTCCCGACGTGCGTTAAATTTCTGTCAAAGCGGGTGGTAATTAAGGTTTTAAAAATGCAACATTGCCTTTGGAAAACGACGCTTTTATATGTTTACGTAATCAATTCTAATCGTTCTACGCTATCTTCGCTTACAGATATTTTGCAAACATTACAATTTTATTTTATTGTAGTACACATACTCATTACTTGGAAGCGGGAAAACACAAAATCATCATTAAGTTATTTAGTTTAGTAATATAGTTTTAATTTGTTAAAAATTTCCCAAATTTTAATTGGGTTTATAATTGACATCATTTGCCACATCACAAGTCGTTAATGATTTTTTAATTGTATGCTATAGGTGTTAAGCAATTTAATTTTGTGTAATTATAATGTAATTTGTAAATCCTTTTCATTGTTAATAGTTGCTTACACCTTTTATTTAAATTTAAATGTGTATAAATAGCACCGTTCATATATTTTTCTTATCAGATGATAATGCTCGCAATGAGCGAAATCGGTTCTGATCCAATAAATTTTATGTGGAAAAGGTACAAAAAATGTTTTATTATTTTTACTATAAGGATTTTTAAACTTTTTTATTAATGATGAAGAAATTGTTTTTTATTATGTCGACGACAACAACAAAGCATACTTTCTATGATTTTTTGATTGAAATAAAAAAAATATCTCCCGAACATCGAGACCCTCGAAAGATGATTGCATTTTGAAAAAAAAAAAACAAATCGGATTACAATTTATATTTCTTCCACGTTTTTTGATGCCGAATCACTCGACAACATCAATAAAGCGATATTTTTACACACACAAATGATAAAAGGAAGAAAAATAAAAACGGAAACGTTCAAAATATAAGAAGACCTTCCGTATTATTTCGATTGGACCAATTGTCTCATACCCTCCGGCGACTTGCGTAATTGTGAATGTCGATTCACAGGTCAATATTGTTTGGAAAACGCTTCATGTAGCAAAACATAATGATATTTGAAGGGGTTCCGATTCAAAAAGGTCAAAGAAACAAAAAAATATATAATTTAAGATTTCGACTGAAGGTGCTGGGTGAATTTCAATATTAAATTTGAATCGTTCACTAACGACACGGGTTTCGCCTTTCGGCATCTTCGGGCGTTCATGTGCACGGATGAACTTGAACTGACGCTTAGCAAATGCATGTTTTGTGTTTATATAAGAAATAAATGCATCACTGAGTTTAAAGCTATTGCTGGCGAAAAGGATAAGCTCATGCGAATGCCCACAGATTTGAGCAGTGAGTAGTTTTAAGAATTATATTTATATAGGGTATAAAAGTGGCGACCAAGACATGTTTAATATTTCATTTAAAATCGAAAGACTGTTTAATTGTGCTCTGTTTATTTCTAGAATTTCCTGGAAAAAGAGCTTATGGGGGTCCGTATTTGGATGTTACATTTTTATCCCTTGTTCCTAATTGAACACGTGTCTTTCCAAAATTAAGTGATTAGCAGAAGTAGACGTGGTTGCCATGTGTTCTGAACTCTGGTCTTCAATGTCCTTTCGGTTTTCCCGATATAAAATTTTGTACAACAAAAGCATTGCAATCTATAAATCTCGGATTTATTTAAGTAGTGTAAGTATTCTATCTTTATTGTTAACTAATAATTTGCCTAGGAAGATTATTTCTTGAAAATATTATATATTGTTTTGTCATGTTACATCCGTCTTCGCTGAACATCCTCATCAATAACGCACCAAGTAAGAAGTGTGGGATTTCCATACTAAAGTTCAATACAGTAAATTGTATTATGTGAATACAAAGAGTGTCAATTTATATTTAGACAATTACAAAATATTTGTATGCAAAAATTTTTTTGTTTTGTTTCCTTACCTACCTTAAAAAAGAGGCGAAGAAAGAGCAATTAGTTGACAAGTCTTTTCTTCGCCTTGTTCTTCGTAATTACTTTCCCTGAAGAGAGATTAAAAGAATGACGTGTTATTTGTGTCGCATCAAATTAAGAATAGATACTCAATTACGAGTAAAGAATTAAAATTATTGATTGAGCATTGAATTTGTTTTTGAGCCCCCGCTTCAGCTAATAAATAGTCAGTCCAGTAAATGATTTACAGAAATATCGACGTCGTACGTAATGTTGCACTAAAACGAAGAATAACACCAGTAACATAAAATATGTATTCTTTCAAATTATGTGTGGGTTAGGCGTACGTAATTACACTGTACGTACAAGTGAAAACAAGAAATTAATCGAATGCTTCGTACGTTTTTATTTGGAGCAAGAGTCGCACGTGACCTAGCGTTTCCTTCGCAATAATAACGAAGGCTTTCACGAAATGGGAAGGCTTTCGATTTCGTTTTAAGGGCCCGAAAGTGTGGGGCGGTCAATGCTCCTTATGATAAAAATAATGGCATTTATTTATTATGTTTGCTTCTGGATTTATTGCGCGCACAAATTAACTACAATTCGATAAACGGATTAGTTATATTAAATCTGGATCTGAAATGAGTAAATCTATAATTTCACATTCAAATAAATAATAATGCATCCAAATTTCTTTTATGAATGCTATCATTTCACTCTCTTGGAGATCGAAGATAGTTTCAAAGATTACAGCATTTTTATCTTCTTCTTCGAGACCGAGTTAACAATCCTGAAATTCTCAAAACTATTGAATGACATGCTCCTATTTTTTCCTACAATTTTATTTCAAATGTGTGCAAAATACGACAGCATTGCATAAATCCGATCCTACGAGATGACAATGCGACAATATGGATCGAAGAAAAGTAGATAACTTCCACACTGTACAATACGATTTTGCGTCAATATCATCGTAACTCCAAACGCTCACTAACGTCCTTTGTTAGTTCGTTCGAGAAAGATCGTTACCCTTACGCTGTTAAACAGGTTTACTGTCAATGCACTATCAAACGTTAGATACTTACTTAAAGAGAGACTGCATACGATCTTTACGAGGTATCTTTATAAATTTACTGTCTAGTGGAAAAGTTCTCATCTTTCTCGAATTTATGGAAAATATTTATGATTCAATCATTGAGTTTCATCGAAATACCTTTAGTAAATATATACAATGAAGCTGTAAGTGCGTGTTAAAAAGCTTACGAAAACAGAATTAAATTAGAAGAACGAAATAAATTGACAATATTATATTCTTATATAATATGAAGTCAATATAATGTTGACATCTCCAAAGACCAGTGCTATCTAATTTTATAATTCGATTATTATCTAATGGTTTAACCTGTCCTTATTGATGCAACTCATTAGTTAATCGTTTCTTAACATAAATGACATTTGTATTACCATTATTGTTTGTTTGTTTTTCTATCATCCCCTCCTTGCCCCTCATTTTCATTTTAATAATATATCAGAATAGTAAAATTAAAATCATTCGGACTTAAAAAAGCATTTGTGAAAATAAGACCGTCAAAGGATGCCTGATGAAAGAAGCGAAACACGTGTCACAGTTTGTAGCACAATATGTGGAATAATCTAACTTCCACAAAGTTACCGCCGAATCCATCGAAAGTACTATTATTATTTATTACTGTTTTCAAAACGATGAAATTGGACTACTAAATAATGCTTTTATGTAAAATAATTTTGATTGAACAAATGAATTATATTCATTTGCAAATTCCATTGCAACTTAAATCTTCATTTCGCAATAAATAAAAAATAGTTAAGAATATTATTTAATGTATGTATATAATATCTTATTTCAACCCTAAAAGGAAGCCTTCACAAAACTCTTGGACATAAGCATCACGTAAACCGTTTACTCTAACGCTGAAAAAAACTGCTACGATTTCTCGAAAACATCTACGGCGGACTTCAGACAGGCGCGCTGTCATATTAAACGCCAAATCTACACGTTTAACGGCCAACGAATGAAAGCCTTCGCCTTTCCCGTCACACGATGAGAACTTTTCTTTACTCGGCGAGCACTTTACGAGACATTTGCAACAATTTGCGAGCTTTGAGCAGTTCCGGTACTTGCAAGAGCATCCTCAATATAAGAAACTCATTGTTAAACTTTTCAACAGTAGTAACGCACTTCCTTTCAGACATCTAAGATGAGTTTAAGCCCCGACCGTGAATAAGTTTGCGATCTATTTGTGTAATCGAAATTTTACAACATACATTTAAAATAACTTGTAACACAAAATGTGATCAAATGAGAGTTACTTAATTGTAATATTGGCGTGGGAACGTATAAAAAAACAATACAAAATAGACAAATCAAACGAGTTTTTGAAATTTCCGTCTGTTTTACAGATTAGTTTAAGCTGTATTAATAATGAAACTATTGGTACACAGAAAGAAATTTTAGGCTGAATTGGGTTTAGATAAAGTAACATTTTTATAATTCATCAAAGGAAGACTTACTTCTAAGATAAATATTCTGAGTAATTAAAAATAAGGTACAGCTTCGATCTTGTGTTATTTATTCAAATCACAATAATTATGTTTCTTGTAATAGATGGTTTTTTATGACAAATTAATCAACAACAAAGAAAATCACAATTTTTGTGAAAGAAGAGTAAGTTTAGTTTTTATCTCAGAACTCATGGTATTTTTCTATTGCCAATATTTTTTAGGTTGTTATGTGCCAGGAATGGTTTCTCTGTACATACGTAGTAAAAATGTATTTGGAATCGTTCATAATCGGTTATGTATAATTCTAAAGGAACTGTCCGTAATATGATTTTACCCTGTGAACCCCTTAACCGCAGCCAATGTCGGACTCGTGGTCGATTGGTAACGCCGTCAGCTTAAATTATGGTACTCACGAGTTCGAATAATAGTAGTTTGATAAATTGATTGTTAAATGGATCGATGTCTGAATTTTCCTCCCACATATGCACTTCTAAAAACGTAGAGATGCGATTTTATGTCCGGATTTTTATTTTCCGAAAAAGAGAAGTTGAGTAACTAAGTAATAGGCAGTTCTCGTAGCAAAACTTTGATTATTAAGATAAACTTTATACGAAATCAATGTTTTGCATAGAGAGCGGATATTGGAGACTTCCTATAAATCAGCATTAATTGTCATTAATTTAAAACAAAACTTAGTAGAAATAAATGTGAGTAATTTGACAAAAATATTGACTGTAAATTTAAAGAGATAATTTAAAGTTTGCTCATCAATTATTAACTTCCAAATTATTTAAAACTTTAAATCAATTAGGTAATAAATAGATTATATCATACCATGGAATTGAAGCATAAAAACGAGAGCTTTCCTGAAATCGCGTTTAATGATGTTCACAAAAAAAGGACTTGATAATATAAAAGGCGGATAAATTTTTCAAGAAATTTGTATGTGTCTAAAATGATATATCACGTGACACTTGCACACCCAACGTTTTGCACACACGTTTATTATAATATTATCAACACACCCTGAAACGCTTTATCAGAGTTTTTTGTATGTGTTTTAAAAATACAATATTATACATAATGTCGTATCTCTGTAAAAGTGTATTGCAAAAGTGATACTTATACTACTAAATAATTATCATACAGTGTGTTTAAATTATTATTTATATAGAGGAATATTTTACTTTTGCAAGTAAAACTTCTTCATTGTTGAAAGAACTGTTTAATATTAAATTTGATAAATTTCATCGGTGAGTGGAAAAGGCAAGGGGCAAAGATATCAAATTCAAAATCAATTGATTTCAGGATACGGTTTTGCTTAGCTTGTAATCATAATCAAATTATAGAAACATACACAGAGCGACGATTTTTTTTTAAAAATGTTACATAAAAAAATCCTAATTTATAGTAATAATATACAGAAGAAAAGCTTTTGAAATGATCTACCCTTCCATGAACAAGTTATTAATTTTATCGTGGTAGTGTTATACTATCAACCCCTTTCCTGTGTCCAACACAAAGATAAAATAAAGACCTCCATTGTATATTAGTAGTGATAACAATAAAGTCATAGAGAAGAAACATTATTAAACAAAGTTTTAAATAAAATATGTAGATCAGCATTGTTAAATTCATTTCCATTAAGATTTACCACACATCATAAAAGTAATTAGTTTATAATACTATAAAAGTTTGCATCTTACCTCCTCCCTGCGCCTAGTAAAAAAAGACACTTTGTAAGTTATAACATAAGAATTATAATCAATTATTAGTTTATAAGTAAACGTTGCGTTGGGATGATGATGCTACTCCAAGAACCGAAACACGTGTCACATTCTGTTATACAACAAGAAGAATAACAAAGTTTTAAAATTTAATTTTACAGGAAAGTTACCGCCGAATCTATTGAATATAACGATACTTAGCCTGAAGAGACGAAACACGTGTCACAATTTGTAACACCATCAGTTACAAAGTTACCACCGACCCCATCGAAAATAATGCTTTATTTTGATTTTTTCTTTAGTTAAACTGAATAGTAAAATACTAAAAAAGTACAAATTAATATATTTTTTTAAAGTTTTATTATAACATACACCATTTTTATGGAACGAAAATATTTTTTTTGCATAAATTTTAAACTAAACTAGAAGTAAATAGGCAATGGTAATAAATCCGAAAAGCCTTCTCAGAAAGAGTTTATTATTTATAAAATAAGATAAGTAAAGTTGGGTCTTGAAATTGTATTGAATCGTCCTATATAATACAGCCAATAAAGAAGCATCTTCTATATTTGATTGCGCATTTGTTCAAATACATTTTCGACGCCCGGAAAATGCTTTGTGAGTCAAAATATTAAACACACCTCTCCGAGTAAAAGTTAGGGGAAGGAAATTTATTTTGACGCGGAAACAAAATTAACCAATACACCCAGAACCCACCTAGAGGCGGAACATTATTTGCATTTAAATATGAAACTTTATATATATTATTATTTCGCAAAATTTGCGAGCCAACTTTGTGCTTATTTAAGCTTAATCCGATATTTTATGCTCAAACACTTTCAGGCAAAAGCGAGAGTGTGCCGCACACCTACTAAAGTAAGACTTCTGAATTATATCCTATTCAATAAACACGGGTACTTTTTGCCGTAACTTTTGCCTTGGGCTAACAGCACTCCTCGCAGAATATAAGAAATGTGCGTGATAAATTTCGTATATGCTATACGATATATAAAATCTTTTAACGAAACAACGAAAGACGCCTGCAAACTTACTTTTGAAATATAAAATCAATAATTACTGTCGATCTTGTAGCCAAGTGATCTTGACATAACTCATAATTTTTCTCTGGGTGAACTTATCTAATTGTGAGAAATATGTAAGTGAAACACACTGCTGTACTCGACGAAAATCCCAGCAAGCGATGGTAGGAATTAGAAAAGAAACTTAGATTTGCGAAATTATGCGTTTATTAGGAATCTCCAAGCACTTTATTTAAAATCACGCAAAAACTTTACAAATGTGATTTAAATGACAACAATCAACACCGCCGAAATGAATAGAGAATGACGTTACATAGGAAAAAAACCAAACTACATTTAAAAATATTGCCTGTGTGGCCGAGTGGTCAGCGTTGTTGGCTTCGGTTACGGAGGTCACGGGTTCAAATCCCGGGACGGACAGTTTTATAAATTGATTTTTCAATCGATTTATGAATTTCTGTGCGAAGGCATGGATGTATGTGATGTCTTGAATTCCCCTGTCCCACCCATCCTATCCTATGAACGGGGTGTATCTAGAGTGATTAGCTTACCACTAGTCCTGTCCTAGCTCTATCCTTCTATTCCTACTCTCTTTGGAAAAAGAGGTTGAGCAACTGAGTAACAAGCAGTTCTCGTAGAAACACTTATGTTGAGATAAACTCCATTAGAAGTCCATATGCTCCACATTGGGAGCGGAAATGGTTAAAAAAAATCCGCCCGCGGGATGGAGCAACTAGAGAATTCTAATATAAAATTTAAAATAACTTTAATTATTCCACGTATTGTGCGACTAACTGTGAATTGAAGAGAATTCTACACTATGAAACTATGTCCTACCAAGACAACGGCCGAAACAGGAAGAGCCGTTTTCGGTGATTCAAAAATCACCCCCACTATATTATTTTTAAAGTCATTTTTACTGTCTGCCAGTTGTCATCACAAAAGGGATAGTAAGAGCTTCGGTCTATACAACTGGCACTATGTCAATCTATGCTATTGGAATTCCAGCTACTTAGTTCAAATCCCTGAATATAAACATTGTCAACTTTCGTGGATTTAAATACAGAGGCACAGATACAGGTTCATATTTTATCACCCAAATTATTTAAGCCAGTAAAGGCGCGTAAACTAAGTTATGTTAAATTCTACCCTAGGGATCCATATTTTCTACAGCGGTCCAAGAGAATATTATTTACGTAATAAAATATAGCGTAAATTCGTCAGGTTCGTGGCGCAGAGGATAAAGTAGTTGGCTTCCGTGACGCATTTTACGGGTTCGAGTTCTAATACGCATTTTTTCAATCGATTTATCGATTTCTATTCGATGACATGGGTATTTTTCTTCCTATCAATCTAATCCTGAAAAAATGGGGCGTAGCGAAAACCATTAGTTAGCCACTAGTCAAGTTCTAGCGCAATCCTTATATGCATGATCTCTTCGAAAAAGTCAGGTAACAGACAGTTTCCGTAGCAAAAGAAACTTCGGTTGAGGTACTTCTACTAGAAGGTCATATGCTTTATATAGGTAATATTTGTACGCATATAAATAACGGATAATATGAAAATCTGTCGGATCGTATACTATACGTTTATAAGCTGGTGCAGGGTTTCTCAAGGGGACCACAGAGAAAATATTATTATAGGGGAGCACCCTAAATATAATTAACAAAAACTGCGCATTTTGTATTCGAACAAGGCATCGAATTTATAAAAACATAGGTAACAGAGCTAAAAAAAAGGTCTCATATTTTTCAATAAATGTGGAATCTATCAATTCCTAACTTTTTCAAGTCATTGAGCTAAATAAAAAAAAAACGTGTCGAAAATTATTTTGGAATCTTTCAATTTCTCAATTTTTCCGAGTCATTAATTCCGAGATCTTGAAAGTCCAGATCCCGAAATAATTGTGTCCCAAAACTCGAAAAACTAATAACTGCGAGTATGGGGGCCACGGGCTCAAAAAGGTTGAGAAACTATAAGCTAGTGAGCATATGCAACTGATGAAATTCTAGAATGTGTTTATATGTACTATATAAAAAAGACAAAACAAGAAGTTGCATGACAGAGAATAGAAGTAGGGTATGGTTTTCCATGAAGGTAGTGGATAAGATAGTGGAATCAAAAGATATACAAATGGCATTCTTTTTTTTGTAAGACAACATACGCTCACAATAAGTAAAAATGAAAACAGTTTTCGAAAAGTAATATTCTTCATGGATATGGTTTATATGATGCACAATCACAATTTTGAAACAATGCTAGAAAATAATACGATTTAACAAATTGTTTCGAAATATAAGCCAGTATTCAGCTGTCATATTATACTTGAACATATGACAGCTGAACAAGAGTACCGGACCGTAAAACATACACGTAATAAACAATGTTAATTTTTTCAAGTATGTAAGCCTACATTGCCCAATTAGGTAAAACTCATAAAGATGTTGCAATTATTCATAATTAAAAAATACCGTGTAGCGAAAGTGCTAGGCCCGGCAGTTGAATAACGCTGCACTTGTCTTCATAATACATTTTCTAGGAAGCGCTAATTGGACGCCATTCTCAAAATAACTGTTTAAGTTTTTTAGAAACTAAAGTATGCAAGTTTCGTTTTACTTATCCTGCCCCATTGTGCAACTGTTGCAGGCTGAGAATGTTAACACAAGAAATTTAATCGTTAATATTTTGCATACGGTATTTACTTAAATATTGCAAAATGTGTGACCGTTTTTAAAAAATCAGACTTTACCAAACACGTAAAAGAAATATTGATCAATGAATTATCAAGTTTTTTAATAACCCTCGTTATTAAATTTAAAAATATTTTGATAATATATGTATATTTAAGCATAGTTTTAATTTATAAGTATTGCACAAATAAGTATTAACTGTGTAACATATTTTTGAGGAAAGTATATGAAACGTAAACTGCGTAAATTTTTGCCAAATTTACATATCGACATAGTGTAGTGCAGGCATGGCCAACCCGTCGCTCAATGGAAGACTTTTTGTTGAAAAATTTAAGTTTTTAGCATTGTATATTTTTTACTTTAGTATTTATGCAATAAAAAAAGTTTTTGACTCGCTAAGCGCATCCAAATTTACTAAAGATGATAAATATGCTTTTTTGGAAGTAATAAGCTTGAGTTTGATCAGAAATATATCTTCGAAGATACGCATTACAGCAGCATTTTGGACTACATATCGCTGCGAATCGTTCTTTTCAAAAGTCAATATAGTTAAAACAAAGTGTAGCAGCAGGTTGCTCGAAAAAAAAACGGCTTATAATAGTGAGATGCGCGTTGGTTAAATTATCAGTAGATATGAAAAATATATCAGAACAAGTGTCAAATTAATTATAACGCAAAACAATATTTTGTTCAATGAAAGTTTTATTTTTTTATATGTGCTAAGACGGGCTTAGCCAAGCTCAGTAATATCTTTTTTGTCTACCAAACGATTTAGGATAGGCTACCCTGGTGTAGTGTAACCTCGAAATGGTCATTATACGAAAGTAATATTGTAGAAAAATACATTGAGTATAGAATAAATATTCTACATTACAAATAGTGGAAGAAAAACAGTGATTTTCTAACACAAACTTCACGAAGAAGCTATACTGAAAAACTTAGATTTTTGACAAGTGTTTACCTCTCATCTAAAGAAATATATATATATTTTTTAAATTTATTATGATCATATAAAAAATTCTCGCGGGTAAATTTTCAGTCAATTGAAATAAAAATATAATATCAATTACGAAGGAAATAATAGCCGTTAGATGCTTGCAATATTCGTTACAGTGAACCCACTCTTGATCTCTCAAAAACCTACGTAGAATAAGAAGAACTACTACTTTAGAATCAAGAATTGAACCTTAACCCTTTCTTAACTAAGATGTGTAAATAGTACGCATACCTTCTAATCATTTACATTTCTCTGTAAATATAATAAATACTCGGCCTGAAATTCAGGTATTTCTTACTTATACATTTACGCATTGAGTTAATGCAATAATAGAAATATTGTAGTAGTGTTATATAATATATTTGTCAAGATTCACTCTCGTTTGCCTGATGTGTAACGGATACACAGCTCAGGAGCGCGTGCTTTTTTTTTCATAGTAAGGGAAGAGTTAAAAGAAGATACAATTTCAAACAATGATTATCTAACAAAAATGCTTAAATATCTTAGAATGTTAATTTTTCATAAGGATTCTCTATGTTTTATATCAGTAGCGATATGGTTAAAAAAATATTTTTATCACATTATGAAAAATTATTCAGTATTAAAATTCTGTTAAAAAAACTTCATTGCATACTTCCTCATACGAGACTAACTTTCAGAGTAAAAAAAATAAAACTTTAGGAAAAGTTTCACAAGTAAATGCCTCCCAGCCCGCCATGGAACAAGACACGCTCCTCCGAGTCGCATACATAATGCATGCAAATTAAGTAATCCTGGCCGCTGTTTTTCTGCGCGATGCGAAAAACAGAAAAAAGCGAACCGTCTTAATTAAGGAGGCAGCGGCGGGACAAAGCTCGCAGTCGCCTCACTCTTTTGAACTTTGCCCAAACACTTGCCGCGAAGCCTCCTTCCGGCTACCCCAGCCGACTCACGCAAACTTTCGCGAAACTTGCCAAGTTTAATTCAATTTACTTTTCGGTACAGAATCTTCACATTCAGTTTGCGATTCATTATAATTTATATATAATATAAGAAGCCCGTCAGAATTTTCTGTACAGTAGTTTAAGTATAAACACTTTTCTGTTTTACTTTTTAAACTAAAAGTTTAAGCATTTTCTTAATGCGAATTCACGAAAGAATAAAATAATTTATTCAATATCGATCGGGTGAGATACGTTTTGTTATGATGTTTTTTATAGTTTTTTGTTAACGAATAAAAATAACTAATTTCTAACAATTATATAGCGTAGACGATTTTTTTATAACTATATCTGCTTTTAACGTGAAGTAGATGTACTCCGATGCATATACTTGCATATACATAAATATCTATTTAAAAAATGCATACATTTCGGAGCAAACAAGCAGTTACTGCAATAAGTGGGTGTCGACTTGTCAAGTAATAGTGTTGACTATCTTTTGCTGAAAAAACTACTGTCTTTTTACCAAGGATGTGGAGACGAAACTGGAGTCGTGCTCGAAAAAAACTATATTTAAATTGCTAGGGCCACTACATGCTGTGTAGTCTAAAACAATAATTAAAAATTGTGTTTTAAGCTAAAGTCGGGCTTGTTTTTATTTCTTAATGATTCCACATTCCTGCTTTTTACAAAGGAATAGCTATAATTTAATCAGATGACCATTTTTTCTGCAGTAATTTTAGTGATTATTCTGCTTTTAAAGTAACAGCATGATAAAGATTTAAAACATGTATATACGGTATGATTTATAGGTCTACGCTCCTACTACCACGTTGGTGATGACAACTGGCAGACATTAATTTTTTTTAGTTTAATTAATTGTGTTTAATTTTTTTCATCATGTAACCAGTAATATCGATTGTTGGAGTGCAAGCTGGGTATTAATTGTATTGTAATAATTTAAAATTTTGTTTGTTAAATATTGTGTGTGATTAAACTTTAATGATTGTAAATTTATAATAAAACGTTCGTAACAGTGAGCGATGTTTTTTTTATTTATTTCTACCTACGTACTTGTTTTACGTCGAGTTCATTCTAACTGTTATTGGTCTTAATGACTTTTATTAGTGGGGATTTATTCTCGGGAAATAACATGGTGAACAAAATTAAAAATTTCTCACAATAAATGAAACTCGCTCAACAATAAATTACGAGTAATATCAATATATTATATGACATTCATAACTGAATTAAGCAATGTGTTTGAGTTTCTGCCTTCGAATTGTAGTATGCAGCATTCATGCTTGAAAATCATAGGCGAATGTGGATATAATTTCTTCTTGTCGTTCTTAAATTGGTCATTGAATGATGTCTGGATTAGACTTGAGTACCGAAAAGTCGAAAATAGGATCGACGAACGATTGGGTAAAAAGTGACCACAGACAAATTTGCGTAATATTTGTAATGCAATTAAAGTGAATACACCCCATAAGAAGCTTGAAAGTATTTCGATTCTAATAGTGATTTTAAAATCTAAGTCGCTACATATGCGATCCAGGAAACGAACTGTTTTTGTACAAGCAAATATTTTTTAAGGACTTACGATAATAAATTTTCAATTGACACTTTCGGATATTATCAAGAAAGGCTAATGTTGTTTTAAGCCCAAGATGCATAAATAAATTTAATTTTAAAATAAATTAAAATAATTATTAATTATGGTTACCCTACCAAAACAGAACAAGGCCCCTATTTAATTTTCACATTACTGGTTGGCTATGTACTACAACCGTGAACGTGTTAAATAATTTAAGCTACAACGCATATAATACATGTAGGGAGACCAAACTTTTGAGGGAATCTGCGGGTTTATGTGCAAATTCCCGCAATGCAGTAGCAAAGTAGATACGGAGGGTACACGGAGTTCCGTAAGTAGGTATATTAAACACTTGATTCTAAACTTTAGTTAATAATCCATTTGCATAATAAAGTTTAGTTTATAATCCAGAATAATCGGCGAACAAATCAACTATGCGAAACAACCAGAGGCTGATGCATAATTAATAATATTAACGAACATATTAGTTAATGTCGAATATTGATGAGAACAACGTATTCATTTAGTTAGAAAGCATCGCTACAGCAAAATGATTATAGTAAAGTACATAATATACAATTTTTCCGGTAATTATAAATGTATTGCTGCATTCACATTCTAAATACATACTTTTAGAGTGAAAGAAGAAGCAAAGCCGAAAAAAATATATATTGAAATTTGCTAATCATAAATATTATTATTAAATTAATAATTTCATATACATTGGCAATTGGCATTGATAGATTGGTATGTCATATGGAGAATGATAGGATATCACTTCAGTAAAGCTCTTCATTTATCAAAGATGTATTTTACTTTTTGCAAACATGCTCTTGTCTTCTGCGTACTTCTGACGGTTTGCAAACTGTCAGAAGAACGCAAAAGAACATAGCTACCGTAACACGAATGACGCTGTTAGGCTGCATAACACTTTTTGTTAGAAACTTGAATAAAGTAGCGGGAGATATTGGGTAAAATCGTTGAGTACTCGAGACATGGTAAAAAAATCTATAAATTTACTAAGTTTGAATCGTTCAAATTATGTACACTCCCACAGATTTTGTCACTAACGACCCGGGTTTCGCCTTTCGGCATCTTCATGCGTTCAAGTGCACAGATGAACTTGAACAAGTTCATGTTCAAAGGTTTAAGTTCATCCGTGCAATTGAACGGATGAAGATGCCGAAAGGCGAAACCCGGGTCGTTAGTGACAAAATCTGTGGGAGTGTACATAATTTGAACGATTCAAATTTAATATTGAAATTCCACCAAGCACCTTCAGTCGAAATATTAAATTATATAAATTTACAGTTATATCATTTAATATAAACATCACAAGAAATATGTTACACGTGTGATCGCAGTCTCAACCAATGCCTGCGAATTTGTATTATTACCAAACCAATTTGACATAATATATTCATTGATACACAGAATAATGAGGTTAAACAAAATGTACCATTTCCTAGTATCTAACGACCACAATCAACGTTTTAATAAACGTATGATAAATGCTTGGGGTATAAGTATCCTCTAGGTATATTTATAAAATACGAGTAAAGTATGTTTATTATATATTGCGGTCAGTAGAAAGCTTAATTATTTATTTCATATATAACGTAAATGAAGATTAAGCGGAGCTTTTGTGCTTTGAAACACCGTGCTGTTTTAAATTTGCGTATGAATTTTAGAGTGGCTTCTTTTATGGCAATACGAGAAACGCAAATAATCGTGAGAAGGTTAGGTTGGTGAACTATTAGTTTGATTTTTATTTTATGTACATTTTTTAGTACAACCAACCTAAAAAAACAATACGCTGAAATCATATTTTCAAGAATCTGATATTTTTTCTTTGCGTACAAATTAAAATTTGTATGTTAAAAAAATTAATAACATTATAAATATTGATTGAGAAAATTCCAATTTCCAAGTTGTAAATTGATTAAACTTACGGATAATTTTCGTCGAATATGATGAAGTCTTTCAGCGGCCTTGTATGCGCGTATCTGAAAATAAATGAAATTGGTATTAATAACGTGTTTTACTATTAAAATTTAGGCGATATAAAAGTACTTTATATAATTTTTGTTGTTTTTTAGTCCCTGTTGGAATATGAAATCCTAATAGGCAATCTTAACAGAAATTTTATACAAGCGCTGGTTTTAGTTCATTCGTTAAACATTTTTCAAAAAAGGCAAGGGTAGAAAGGTGGTGTATGTATCACTGGGTACAACTCCGTAAATTCATAATTATGCAAAAATAAAAACAAAATAATAGTGGATAGGTTTACCTAAAAATAAAATTCGTTAATATTTATCGTAGGTTTTTTTTATTTAAAAAAAATACTTTTTAAAAAACGTTACTTAAGTATTATTACTATCAGGGAATTGGTGAACCGATTATACACATTTGGTACGATATAGCTTTCGTCACTTAAGATATTCAGAACCTTTGTTATATTTCTTAACAATTTTTCGAGTTTAGAGGAATAAACCTCTTTGCGAATAATCCTTAGTAGTAAGTACATGCAAATACTGTAGCAACAGTGTATAAGTTCTGTATAGTTAAATACTTCAATAAGGTGACCTTACTACAGTGGAGTAATACCAAGCAAGTGTGAATTCAATGAGTTAAGTAAGAACATACGAATTCGCCTTTCTAGAAGAAAATAGAGAAGATTAATGACTAAAAGCATGATAACACATTCGCAGTAATAAAATCGATGAAAGATGTATAAACATGCAGTAAATATATTACATCGCCATCAGCGGAATTTGGAATGGTCGAAAGATGGAGGAAGTTAAGTAGAATACGCTCTGAAATAGGAAGCGCAGGATGTCATGTTGTTTTATGTTGTTCCTATTGCTATATGAAGAAAAGACACCCAACTGGTTTAACATCCGATAAGGATTGAAAAAGTAAGTGATAATTTAAATTATGTAACATAATAGATATTATAGTGGACCTCAATAATGAAAGCGAATCTATTATCAATTATACAAACGGATAGGTGTGTACTATTTGGTACACAATACTGATTTTCAAACATAACAAAAAAAAAAATAATGCACAATATATGAAATGTTGATCCAGACTATTCGTAATTTGTATCTACAATTTTATACATCTTGAAATGAAGGTTGGAAAAAGTAACGTTGAACAAAAATATATAAAAATAATTCATTCAAAGTTCACGGATTCTTTTAAATGGTCTGTTCACAGTGTGGACCGTTTAGTCTTTTTTTCATAAAAGTTTTTGCAATTACCGTTGAATTCATCGAACATAATAAACGTGCAGCAGTTATTTTATTTTCTAGAAAGCGTTATAATTAAAAACTAAGCGAAGTGAATACTATTTTTTCGAATTGGAACGTTTTCTGGATTATTAAGTGTGATATAAAAATCACATTGGTTTTAAATACAAATTGACATATCGATTTGAAAAAATAGTACATTCAAGGATTTGAATCATTGAACACGAACCGTAATTATGTAAGTTATTTTTTAATATAACAATTCGTCTACAGCGATTGGCTAATTTTGAATCGTGAAAATTTTAAGTGAAATAAATTCATTCCTGTAGTACTAAAACGGCGGCATTAATAAATAATAGATAAGAACTAACATAACAGAGAATGTAGTAGAACGTGCTATGCAGGTGCATTATGCATTTATGTGATCTCATAAATTACAAACTCTTTGTATAATGAGAATTTTAATACGTTGCATAACTATGAATAATTTATAATAACAATGCAAATTTGTTGCTGAATATATTTTTCAGCCGAAATTAATTATCTCTGCATGCGGAAATAATTGATCAAAGAAAATTAATTAAAAAGTAAATTAAGTGGCAAGTAAAATATTAGATTTTCCCCCTAGTTTGCAAATGAAAATCATCAAAATAAGATAATGCATGTTTTGGGTTCTACAACACCTATCATTAAATTTATATTTTAATCTTACTACAATGGTGGTCTACCAAGTTTATGTCAATTCAATCAAGTAAATATATATAAAAAATCATGCATAGTATAAAAAAATTTATGGAGCCTCTGGACATATTTTTTCCAACAACCAGTTGTAATCAAAGTTGTGTTCAATCAGGAACAAGGGATTAAAATGTAACACCCAAATACGGACAGTCATAAGCTCTTTTTCCAGGAAATTTTAGAAATAAATAGAGCACAGCTGCATAGCCTTCCGATTTAAAATGAAATATTGAACCTACCGGGATCTCCACTTTTATACCCTATATAAATACAATCATAAAACCTTTGCCGACAAACAAATAAATATAATTCTTGAAACTACTCACTACTGTAATCTGTGAGCATTCTTATGGGCTTATCCTTTTCGCCAGCAATGGCTCTAAACTCAATGATACATTTATTTCTTATAAACACGAAACATTTATTTACTAAGCGTCAGTTCAAGTTTATCCGTGCACTTGAACGCCTGAAGATGCCGAAAGGCGAAACCCGGGTCGTTAGTGACAAAATCTGTGAGAATGTACATAGTTTGAACGATTCAAATTTAACTACTTGTTATTCAATTTTCTAATTATTTTTATGGAGTTGGGTTACGACTTCTGCTTTAAGGGTGTGCCTAATCGTTTGCGATATGTACCTCTTTTAACATTTTTAGAGTGGTACAATAATGAATAAATATTACGTTATCCCTAATAATTTTGAATAACATAAATATATGTAGAAAACTATACTAAACATGTAAACCCAATGGGTAGCTTTTATACGTGGTAAACTTGTCATGAAAATTTTCAGAGAAAAATACAAACGTTTATTATAATTTGTTCACAAACAGTTGTTAAAAATATACATATTTATATGTAACATTTTTTGCACAACGCAAATATTTCAATATCAAAAATAATAATAAAAATTAATTGTTTTTTATATTACAAATAACAAGTTGCGAGTACTTATAACAATAATTGTTACACACATTTGTTTAGTTTTTAATATACGAATATAACTATCAAGATATAGTGTGTAGCTATAGTATTACGTTGATCCGGTCATTCCATACGAATCCGCAATTCACCGACCGGTTTGGAATAATTGAAATAGGAAAGATTGCACAACTTTTCCGTAACAGCAGTGTCACTTAAACTGTGCAATGCGTATACCCCTGAGGCCACCAATACAAATTAATAAAGTTATCGATCTTGTTACACAATTGTTATGTAATTAAATGCCAAATACAAAAATGAGTTATTTAATACACTGGATTTTGGTCTGGTTAACTGAATTATCACAAAATATTGAGTCAACGATATCATACGACAAAAGTTGTACAACAAGAGGTAACAGCATGCACAACGATTTTATTTTTAACATCCAATTAAATGAATCTCGTTAACCTTAAGTAACAGTGGGATTGATAGAAAATACTATTTATATCAAGTTATTTTACTAAGCTTGCTGATGTTTTGGAGTAAAAGAATAAAGTAATGTATAGTATAGTATAACAATAATGGTAAATGTTTCTTTTAAATGGGACATTTTATTTCGTTAGTGTTTCGTTTTAGCAATCAAGTGGCATACATATGTTAACATCGCCTTTTTTCACTTTATCTTACTGTTGCTTTATGTTGGCAATAATCGCGCGTGAACAACTAATGCCACATCACACTACGTAAGCAAAACTATGATTATGGAAACTGGTTCGATAAAAAAGTGGCGACATCATGTAACAGTTTGACAGTCGCTAAAAATACGGGCACGCTTCGACGTTTCACTTTTTGCATCAGAATTTATTACAGGTGGGAATTTTTACCTGTCCAGTGTAGCAATGACTATTTGCGAGACCTAATCTCTTTTTGTTACCTCCATGGCCTTTTTCATTCCACTTTCCGGCGGAAACGATCATTTAAAATACAACTATTATCACAAAAGCGCGCAAATTAATGTGGATATTTTTTTTGCATTATTACAACACGGTAGGGATTACAACGCGGATATTTTTTTGCATTATTACAATTGAAATCGAAGGTAAATTTACTTATACACTAAGTAAAGAAAATGAGTCATAATAATACTGTTGATACGGTGTACGGTGCTTGTTAATAAATCTGTCAAGAATACGTGTATAAAAAAGATAGCTTTGTATTAATGTAATTAGGTGAGACGTTATTATTATCAAAATTAGTATTTATCATAAAAAAAATATTTAAGTATGCTGTAATTATTGATAATTTAGCTCTTAATTATTGCATACAAATGGGTAAAGGGAGGTGAAAAGAAGGGATACGACGGAAGGGCCCAACAACTTTATTGGAAATAAGTTAAGAGGGGAGATCCAATCACCCAATATAAAATATTATTATGTACGATATTCAGAATAACAGAAATCCATGCATTCGAACGAAAAAATCATAGATATATTTTAATGAAAAATATTTTTTTATTAAATAATATCTTAAATAAAAAAGATAGTTCGCCACTGCTAAATTTATTTTCTAATGGTTTAACTCCTTCCTAATTTATGCAACTCATAAGTTAATCATTTCTTAACGTAAATGTCATTTGTGTTACCGTTATTGTTTGTTGGTTTTTTTTTGTCATCTCCTCCTTGCCTCCCGTTTTATTTTATTTTTATTTTTATAATGCATCAGAATAGTAAAATTAAGATCTTTCGTAATTAAACAAGCATTTGTGAAAGTAAGATTGTCTGAGGATGGCTCTGAAAGGCGAAAAAAGGCTCGTGTCACAGTTTGTAGCACAATACGTTGAATAATCTAAGTTATTTTATATTAAAATTAACTTCCACAAAGTTATCGCCGAATCCATCGAAAGTATGGTACGAGAGTCGGTTGGTAAACCCTGATCGATCGAAAAAGGTCGCAATGTATTTTAATTAAAATTTAATTAAAAAACTACATTCATGAACCGTCGGGTAATACAAAAATGCCACAAAAAGTGGCGATCGATTGAACTGACTTATTTTCGCCAATATAGTATCACTTTGGCCTTCTTAGTATTTCAACTCTCGCAATGTTATCGATCTATGTACATAGAATAGCTACGTTATGAAGTATAACTTTGAGCAAATCAATAATTCCTGTAAGAATACATAGTATAATATTATATGATATAACTTTACAGTTGGAATAATATTGACTGGTAAGTAAGTATACGACAGTGTGGGTCCCACATGGGGTATATATACCGAGAGATAACATTTCAAAGAACAAACTTGAGTGAAGTTTGTCGTGTTACCTGAATAATTCATTAGTTTACGAACGATTTGAATAAAACAAATCATTGCTTCTCGAATGATACTTCACATATTACGCCCACCGAGGGAAGCTGCCTGTTTAAACATCTGATAAAGCTTTGAAACGAGAATTAACAGTACGTTATTAAATAAGTAAATATTTGACGCAGTTGAACTAACACTTGATAGAAACTCATCTGAAATTTAATTAATTTCAATATATGTACTGAAATAAACTTAATTACGTATTCGCTGATAACTTCTCAACCCATATTAAATTTATCTCTCTGCTTAGTGCTGCCTTTTATCAAAGGATGACGATCAAATTTTATCACGTCATTCTATTATTATCTTTGGTTAGGTTTAATCCAGGTCAATTAAACCAGCAGTAAATATTTTTTTGTGAATTTAAAATGTATTTTCTTCAAGTCATGCTAATTAGCAATTATTAATACAAATTGTGAATTTTTCTCTCCCTCTTATGGTAATCGGTATAATCAATACTCCCCCGTTGATTTACGAATTTTTTCATTATCAATAATTATGTTAATTTAATAATGGCCGCCAAATGAGCGACATCGAATCTAAATGTATTTTCTTTTTCCACGAAAGGATAAGAAATATTTTATAACAGTATAAAGGTACATTATAAGTGAATTAAAATCACAAATAAAGAAGAGCTTAGGATGAGCATAAAAATAAACATTTAATTATTTCATAATTTCATTTACTTAAAAAACGACCGATTACCAAGATAATATTTTTACTAATTGAATTAGAGTTAACTTGTTAGAGTTTCATTATAATACAGTAAAGATAACTAAACATTTAGTTTTACAAGATTTAAAATGCATAGTTATTCATTCAGCTTCGCGCTATCAAACAATGTTCAACGGATGTATATGTTATGTACTAACAAAGAAAAGACAGACATTATCAACTTTATTTATGTTTTAATATGGAATCGAAGATTTCCTGTAAGCACTATGGATTTTTTGTGAAATAATATAACAACAATGTTCATTCCGAGAATGTAATCGACCGCAATAATAAATTAATAAATATATTATTTTATAGATAAAGCGTTGCATTGTATGCTATTTTCACATATCTCCAACAGTTTCACTATCAAAACTTAACCAGAAAAGAACCGAAAGCTTCGGATTACTCTTTTCACGGCTTAATCCTTTGATTCTCAAGTGCTTTATGTAATCCAAGACTTCCCGCAAGGAGTAATTCGACTAATAAGCCATTCCTTCTATCTCCAAGGAAACGGGTTAACTCCCTCAGGGATATTGCAAGGCCCGAACATCATTAATAAATAATTTAATATAGGATAATAACTCCGGTATAAAATTGAATGATTTTATTTAATCGAATGTCTGATATTTAATCGAATCCAGATTCAGTAAAAGCAGGTTAGTACGGAAGTTCTGCAAAGTCATTTGCAAAATGAATCGCTAGTTACGAAAAATAGCAATACCTACTGGAGATTAGGGTATCTAATCTCGGAGCCATTTTGTAATCCATTAATTAATTGATTAATTTTCAATTCCGGGATTCTGGGATTGGGCACTTAACGTGAAATCGTGTATAATTTTTAAGTTTTGGTAAGTCGTTTTTTTTTTAGCTCACCGAGGAATTTGAAATTCTCAATTTGCTATACTTTTTCCCAAGATTGTCTCCGAAACTCGTTTTTTTTTCAGCTCTTTCAATTCCAAAATCCTATCAATTTTCTGGATTTGCTCGAAATTTTTCAATCCTGAAATCCCGGGATTTCGGGATCAGAAAATTGGCCGGGATCCCGGGATTAGATGTCCCTATAAATTCTTATATCAAAGATCAACACCAGATTGATCTTCGGGTGATTTAATTAAGTAAAAAAGTGTCAAAGTGAGACAAAATAATTGTGGGTGTCGAAGTCCTAACTAAATTACGTCGAGGCATTTAAAACCGATAGTAATTTGCAACTGAGATCAACGCTACGAATTCCGTAGCACGAGTTTTAAGCCGCTGCTTACGAGAACGTATTGGGGATCGACTACTTAGTTAATCTGGTTTTAGCACATCCAATTAAATCGCAATAAGGAACGACCTATGTAATGTTAATCCTCCGATATAATCGAAACACACCTATAACAACAGATTTCGTAGACAATTTGTAAACTGATTTATTATTAAATCATGTATATACTTATTTACAGTTTTTTAACAGTCTAATACACGAGCGATCAACGCTATAGGGGGCTTATCCCATACAGTTGTTCTGGTAACAGGTTTAAATATTCAAACGGAGGCATTTAAATAATGAATCTTCAATCGATTTGTGTTCGAATCCACGGATGAATGTGATGTTTACTTTACCTCACACACGCTTCAAATTGTGGGTGATAATGGTTAAAAAGAGACGACTTAACACTTTGTATGCGGGCGTTTTTTAGTGATTAGCGCAAAAATATATTACATTCTTAAAATCAACACAACTTCTAAACCAAACAATATTTTCGGCTGAAATTTTCAAAGAAATCATATGTGACATTTAATCATTAAAAATAAAATGAAAACATTTTGAATACATCATAATTTCACTACTTTTCTAAACTGAATATAAAAACCTGTTATTAATTTGGTAGATAGCACTCCACTTTTTATCAATATGAAATATTTAAAAAAATCTGTATAAAAAATAGCATTAATCCATACCATACAATTATATAAACAATTATTGTATAAAATCCTCATACCTACAAATTAACAATCACTGGAAGTGTGAACTCTGATGCCCTTAATATGTTTCGCCCTTTTAAAAAAATACTATGTGTGAACGAACATTCAGGGCATAATAAATTATGAGTTTTATTTTATTGCTTATTGCTAAAAAGGGTAGTGACCCAAGGCAAGTGTGCCGAGGCAGTTATTTTAAAGAAACCATTAAATTATGAGTCAATATACCAACAAAACTGACAGTACACGATAAACGTATTTTTCCCGCCTATAATGTGGTGTAATTCATATCGGACTCGTTTTTAAAACCTCACAGGTTATTTTGAATTCTTGAAAAGTCAAAATATATTTTTATACTGTAATTTTCATTCGTGGTAATGATGTATTTAGTTTTGTATTTCAAATCGCTATATTTGTTGTATACAAAGATCTTCTTGATTGATGTATCTTATTTAAGTATTTGTTATTTAAAAGATTGGGTTGCTTTAATTTTGAAATCAACAGTATACAATAAAGTTTAAAAACTTTTTACGGTAATGGTGATATTGATCAAGTGTGCAAAGTGAAACATACAAAATAAAGTAGAATGATGAAAAATAAATTGAAATCCAAATGATTGATCTAAATAAAATGTTATCATTTCACGATATATGAGGATAGTGAACTTTTTTCCTACAGTTCTTTCATAGATAATGTTATGTTTGTCACAGTAGTAACAAGTGTGACTAGCTGGATCGAAAATAGATTTAAGGCGATAAAAAGATTTGTTTTATGTCCCGCTACGGCACAATGTATACAAAAGTGATATAAATAATTTTGGTATCGAATTTTCAAGGGTTTAAGTTTTTACTATTGCACATCAATTATATTATGATTGCGCTGCAATGACTACGAAGACAAGTAAGCTAATTGTAATATCTTTAGGAAACAAATTAAATGGTCAGAATTTAAATCAATTTTTGGTCAGAATAAAAATATTAAATGTAATATTAATTTTGGTTTTTAGGTTAGGTTAGGTTTTTTTTTGAATTTCATTTAAATTAAGATTATTTATTCTGACCATTTAATAAAAATTCTGATAAGAAAAATACGAGCCATATCTTTATTAAAATACATACTGTTGTATGATTTGATTGTAATATTTTTTTCTATGTAAGAACATACATACATGACATTTCATAAAGTATGGTAAAGATTCTCAAAACTGCATGATGCATTGCTAAACAAAAAATAAATATGACTATTCAAGGCAAACATTTATGTTATTTTCTGTGTATACAGACTGTATAAATATTGCCAAAAAAACTTTAAAAATAAATAATACAAATAAAATAACAAACCAAACTTTAAACTGTAATATGTTTTATTTTGTCACTAATGCAAAATTTCGGTGATGGTTCCGATTTTTGTAAATTAAATCAAAATACAAACAAAATATATATTTAACTATAAATTAAATAATACGCAAAAATATTTCTAAGCATTCTTCGGTAACTTTCTGGAAGTTTATTTCAATTTTAAAAAACATTGCTACTGCACTTGTTGTGTTAAAAATTGTGGCACGTGTTTCGCTTTTTAAGAAGTATCATCATTGGAGTAACAATGGAGTTACAAAGTTATCAAACTTAATCTTATAGTACACAAAGAATTATGAAAATTATTTTTTAAATCAAACCATTTGTAAACACCGTAGTCAAAGTCACCGTTTTTTCACTACGCATCGTATACCACGTCTATATTCTAAACAAAACCATTATATGTTATACTTACAATGAATTTAAAAACACTGTACACTATAGAAATATATTAAAAACCACTTCGTGATATCTTTGGGTACCTCACCGTATTGTGTACGAGTTCCCATCTGCTCACCTTATACCACTAATGAACCGAATGAAAGACCGCCTCTTAAAGGTGAGTCCATTAAAAAAGATGACATTTTGTGGTGCTTGTACAGCAAAGTGACTTTTAAAAATTGGGGTGTTTTATCCACAATATTTTATTTAAATTTATGACAGGGTGACTAAGGGTGCGAATTAATTATACTTTAACGCAGTTTACTAATAGAAAGATTTTTTTTATAATAACGCAAACATATTAATTAAGTAAAAAATATTATTGTATTAGATTGACTAATGTTTAAAAAGGTAAAAATATTAAAAGTTTCCCAACGTTGTTAACTACATAAAAACTGTTTTGAATATATATCTAGTCTTTGAGAATCTTTCCACATTACAATAAAACAATGATTTTTCTTTTAAAAATATTTAAATGTTCGTAGTATTCGGTGTGCGAAGTATTCTATATCCGGAAGGTTGTGTGTGGAAGATTCTGTGTCCGAAAGAATCGGTGTTCGGAGTATTCTTGTTCGGAGAGTTCGTAATCGAACTATTCCTGTTCGGAGTATTCGTGTTCGGAAAAGTAATGTTCGGTAGAATCCGTTCACCGTCGTGGACAGTTCTGCTTTTGATAGCAAGCATCATTTTCTTTTGCGTTTTTGTACCACATTTATTTGATTTTTAAACATTTTTTTAATTTCTAGTCATACACTATATATAACCAGCAGAATAATGTGACAATTTAATTTCGACATACATGGGATAGTTCTGCTTTTGTTATCAGACGACTCAATTCGCTATTTAAAAAGTACAGCACAAATCTTGAAGTTCAATCATCTCGAAACTGATATTTAAGATTATCCCACTGTTGCTTTAGGAAAGCGATATATTTTCACATTTATTCACTCGAAGCTAGATCATTTAAAAAAAAAAAAAATTGACACATTAAATTTTAGAGCCCAGCCCTGTTTTGAGGAAAGTATAGATAGAAGAGAATGCAATCAATAATAAGAAAGCAAATTTAATTCATTACATGCACCGTACGTTATTTGAATTGAAGGACACGTTCAAGACTGCTTGCTGACTATTCGGCTACCAGACCAGAAACCAATTACACAATTAGTTGAGAGAAATAAAAAACATATATAAATGTACAATACAACCATTTCAATAAAATGAAGTTGATTAATTAGCGAGTTTTCAGTAGAGTAACACAATCAAAATTCTATCAGAAAAATGTTATTACAATACGATCGCGTTACATTTGTCATTTTAATTAATGATTGTGTTCAATTATTGCAATCAATGGTGAATTTTTAATTGCGAGCTGTATCAAAATAATTGATAAAGGACGAATAACGCATACAAACTGGGTGATAGTAAAGTTTTTACGTAATTACGTGGACATAAAAAGTATTGTTTAACTTTACGCTAGTTGGTTTAGTACAAATAATAAATGGAGAGTATTCTTAAGGTAGAACAAGAAGTATTTCAGTCAAGATAGTCCCATCCATGTATCACTTATGACGTGGTCACTAACTACACATTATTTTTAGTATTATCAAGACCGGTTTCGCTCATCACGAACATTTTCAGTCAAAAAATAGTGTTTTTTTTTAATATGTATGTAATTAGGCACATACTATATAAACATATCCGCTCCACATTCGGAGCATATTGCCACCACACGGTTTCACCAATATTCTTTATTCCCCGACAGTCTCTTTGCTTCCTCTCAAGTCATTCCAGCGTTCCGTAGCTCCACCGAGTACATCCTATGGATGGTCATCAGTGAAATTCCACGACCACGGGATTCATCCAGGGTAGAAGAAACAGGCAGGGTTTTTCAGAGACCCTTGGGGAATCAGCAGCACATATCCATCGTCGTTCATTTATATTTTATGTTGGATGTAATGAGTGGCTTTTTGTCCGCTTTCTTACCCCGTAATAGTTTATGAATTCACATCAGTTAATTAATGAGGGTATTCATTATAATACATTGCTAAAAAACATCTAATCAAATCAAAACAAAAACTATTTTATGATTAAAATACTATTTCCGTTGTACAGGTCATAAAGCGATATTAAAACTTTTAAGAACGTCAATTTCTTTAATTCATTACGTCAAAACCAGTGGCGCAGTATTTTAATTAAACGAGTTCACAAGAAAGATAATTAAGTTGATACGGAAGCGAAATTTTTAAAGCAACAAACTGAAGTGATAAAAACAATAGACAATTAACGTAAAATATTTCAACACAAGCAAAACAAGCAGCCGTTTACCTTGTGAGATAATAAAGTCAAATTCAACGCAATTCACGAGGTATTTTTTCGGAATAGGGGGCGAAATGCAAGCCTTGAAGCTTTTGATATTGTAATAAAAATATTCAAGAATCTTAATTCATAAAATGGGTAGTGATAAATTTAATTAGCAAGATAAAAATGCGACCGCTGACATTTCACCCTTAGGAGAATTATTAATTCATTCATTTTTCACTTGGGGTTAGGAATTAATGAAAATAATTCGTTAGGTCTTAATTTATTATTACTAGAATAAATTTTAATTACGTTGAATTCAATTCTATGGCGTAGTAAAGAAGCACATATATACATATTTACTCTTCTTATTGGACGTTACATTCTTTATGAGCAATGTTTGTGCCGTTTAAATATAAATACTTAAAACTATGAACAAAGACTGGATTAGAGAACTGAAAACATCGAATTTGATCGCCAGCTGGATTGAATACCAAATAAAGATATTAAAGTATTTCATTTGGGTGTTTGAGATGTGTTTCATTCATGTTAATGAAATAATTCTATTTCATTACGTTTATTTTAAAATATTTGACAATCCAGTGTTAATAAAATATTGAAAACAGCCTGTTATCATTACATATCGCTACCGTGTTGACAGAAAATGTCATGACGAATTTTTTCTATTATCTCTATACAAAGAGTACCATTGTTACGAGTAGGCAAAAAAATATTAAAATTGATTAAAAACAGTGAAAAACTTCATTATGAATCATATAACTAGATTCACGCGCATTCATTGTTCCACAGTAATTATTTTTTTGATATTTTAACAAAGCATTGTGAGAAACCACGTAATCAATTGATAAATATTCACCAGTTTACCTTTATACTAAAAATTGATACTTATGACAGTTCAAATTGATAATGTATTTACTATATGAATAACAATATTAATAAATATGACGAGTCTGAATGTAAAGAATTGCATTAAAAGCTATGCTTCGTAATATTTGTACTACGGTTTATATTACTTCATTATCTATAGTCACTGGTAAGTAATCTTATATTGGTACTGGATTGGTGTTGAAAATGTTCCAGATGAATCTCTTTTTGAAGAGGCGCATTCATTTTTTCATGTGAACTTGTATAAGTACTGTACATTATTCGAAGCGTGGGATAATACAAAAGAGTTAATTCGATTTAAATTGCTCTGATATGATTTTGTGCATTTACTACTCCACTACGATTTTAAACACGATGTATTTACTACCAATGGAAGGTAGAGTTGATTGCCTTAATTGAAACGATTTACAAGCATGACTATCTAGTTTATGAAATTGTATATTTACCTATTTCCTTTATGAACACTTAAATCGTATAGCTATTATGAATATAATACTTTTCTATACAAAAGTGTAGATTCTAAGATAAGTCTTCTTCATGGACAACAAATGGAGCGTGGTTTTTTTCAGTAGTAAAACCTGTTTCTTAGGAGAAGATAATGAAAGATTGAAAAACACGGAAAAATCTTTAGTTTTAATTCATTGGTGATATCACCTCCCCTGACGAAGTATAATTAATGATAATATGAGTCTCTGTGGAGTGAAGTGAGTCAAGTGGTATTTTGGTATTGATAAAAGGATATGGCTGAGACGCGACTAGAAATTAGCTAATCACTTTTGCTATGCCTAGTCTTAAGAATAATTACAGAATAAATTGGCACATAAGATGTAGACTACATCTCCTAAGTAAACAGTATAACTTTGAAATTGGAACCGTACAAGAAAGAGGTTCGATAAGACAAAAGCTTGGTGGAAGTTGTACTTTCAATTGACACTGATCATACCGAATTTGGGGCAAAACGATCAAAAGCTCAACTTGCACCAAGCTTTCTTCTCTGCCAATCTTCTGTAAAGTTCCTTTTTTGAAGTTACAATGCTTTACGTTGGAGGTGTCGAGATAAAAATCTTATGAGAAAACTTGTCTTTTCTCAAGGCGTAAAACGTACAAATTGAAATTGTATATAAATGAATTAATTTCATTTGTATTAAATTGAAGTAACCTTGCTTCGGCAAATTGTTTGATTAATGTTTTAGAATATATAATATTATTTTAAAAAAAAAAAACACTCTTTTGCTGTGATTCCAGAGTTTTAAATAGGATCAGAATATTGACATTAAACACCTTAGAAATGGTATTTTGTCTTATATAAAAAATATAAACTTTAAGTCATCCTTATAAGTTACACACTTTGTATGCAATGTTAGCCATTACTAACATGGCGATATGACAAATTCAAGCATTACACTAAACCTCCTTCACCAAGCTAAGGATTATGGAAGCGAGGACTATCTTCGGCAAACATGTATCCGGGCTGCAAAGGACGCGTGGTCCTGAACAAACGGACCACTGAATAGGACTTATCTATCAGCCGCCGCGCATTTATTATTGCACGCATATTATTTAGCCTGCATACAATGAAGAGATTTATGAGAGTCGAGTCATGTATACCAACAGAAATAGTTCTGAACTAGGCTACACGAGATAAACAAATGAATGCATGGCGGAAAAGTTACTGATAATTGAAATTATTGCATAGTAATTGAAAGTATTTAGGCGCGTGTGAATGACCTAGCAATAACAAGCTGTCTTTCTTCAATCAAAAACACGGCTGCAAAATTTGCTAATCACGCTATAAACGGAAATAATATTCAAAAAAAAAAAAAAAATTTGTGCACTCCCATGGGTTAATCCATTTCACCAGCAATGGCATTAAGCTTAGTGATACATTTATTTCTTATATAAACACGAGACATTTATTTATTATTCGTCACTTAAAGTTCATCCGTGCACTTGAACGCCTGAATATGTCGAGAGGCAAAACCCGAGTCGTTAGTGACAAAACTTGTGTGAATGTACATAATTTTAACAATTGAATGCAATAAGTATTGTTTGCAATGCCACAATGGTGAATGCAATTAAATATTTAGGGCACTTTATAAATCTTGTTTTTTTAATGCTCGTATTTAACCGGTCAAAATTTTAATTCAGTTTCGTTCATAATTTTTAATGCATTGGTCAGAATTTAATTAAATGGTCAGAATTACAGAGGGCAGAATAAAAAATAAAAGGTTGAATTTAAATAAAATAGTCATAATATTAATGAAATTAAATTAAATAAAAAAAAACCTGACCTAACCTAACCAAAAAAGTTATAAAAATCTGACCGCCTGTGTGGTCGAGTGATCAACGTTGTTGGCTACCGCTACGGAGGTCACGGGTTGAAATCCCAGTACGGGCAGTTTTAGAAAATTGATTTTTCAATTGATTTATGAATTTCTGTTCAAAGGCATGGATGTATGTGATGTATTGAATTCTCCCCTCCCACCCATCCTATCCTATGAACGGGGCGTATCGAGAGCGATTAGCTAACCACTTGTCCTGTCTTAGCCGTTTCCTTCTATTCCTACTCTCTTAGGAAAAAGATTGGTTGAGCAGCTGAGTAACAAGCAGTTCTCGTAGAAACACTTCTGTTGAGATAAACAGATTAACTCCATTAGGAGTCCATATGCTCTATATTGGGAGCGGACATGGTAAAAAATATATATATATATATATTCTGACCGTTCATATTTTTATTTTTACGATAAATTGATTTAAGCTCTGACCATTTATTTTGTTCCCTATTTATAAGTCGATTTTACTAAAATGTTATTTTGCCCACCGTTGGATCAAAATTTTAATTATTTGTGCTTTGGTAACTCCTAATAGTGACACGATTTTTAATATTGAAAGATAGAATATTTCTTCTGCTATTTACCGGAGATCCGTTTATTACTACAACGAGGGTGCAAAATACATCAATCAGCGAAGCAAAAAGCGGTGACTGCCATCAAAGCAACACGGTAGACTTTTAATTAAAGAAAAGTTCCCGTCATCAGTACAATGTTTGCAGGAATCCGGCTCATTGGTAGAGGGAGTGCTAATAACACTCATCGCTGGACGCTGACAGGGGGCAGCAGAAAGCCCCCCTGTTGCGGGCGTGAATTATATTTCCCGTCGAAACTGACCCCTGCTGCAAACAACACCCGGCCCGGGGACGGCGTGACCCACCGCTCCAGAAGTTTGCTATTTATGGGTTGCGTCTCGTCGTTCATCTTCTTACGAAGGGCGCGCCTATTCGGAGTTGGACAACAAACTATGGGCAAAGTTTCTCTGACCAAATATAATTAAAGACACCACACAGAGGGAAGCTGCACACAATCCTCATGTTGAATATTTGCGAAGATCTTTTTTTCCAAATAAATTTGACTTATGAAACATATATACATGATTACAATCGAAGGGTTAGAGCTAGCGCTGAAATAGTAAAATAGGAAAAAGCTATTCGGTAACACACTCTTTGTGCGGTATTGATATGTACAACAAACGTTCCCTCTAAGCTGCGCGCGCGCGGCCACGCAGCAGTTGGGAAGCTCCCGCGCACTCATTCCATTTGCGCGCACTACAAGTCACGTTATTAAATTAATATTTGATCGGTCCACGCAGCCTTTGAAATTTCCACACAACTAACCTCTTGTCTTAAAGGGGGCATTGTGTACAACCAAAACCACGATTAAAAATCAAAATGTATCCAAGAGTCGAAACTAGAGTAAAAAAAAAACAAAGTGAAAAAATCAAGTTTCATGACGTTTTTCTTACCAACGTGAGTTTGTTTCGTAAGCTTAAAACAAAATAACTTTTAGGTTGTTCACTGTCAATACTTTGTTAACAGGCATTTATATTCAAAAATAAAATATTCATTTTTACTAATTCCACTTTTATTTAATATTATCAGAAACGGTTTCGCTCGTGGCGAGCACTATCAACTGATAAGATAATACACTATTACATTGTTATTTATACAAAACAAATTGAAAATAATAGAATGTAGCAAACATTTGGTATATCCTCGTCATGGGAGAAACCGAATCCAATCATGTCAGCGATTCTTCAAAACAATAACATTACGTTTCAAATTCTCAAGAATGTTGGAATTCTCATTTTGGTCTGGTATACGCCGAAAGAATAAACAGCAATGTAAGATTCTCTATGAGAATTCAAACTATATGTTACATGTTTTATCCCAACAAAAAAAACAATGGTTTCTTGGTTGTATTCTATTGTAAAATGGTGATAAAAATATTGATTCTTATAGATCCTTATATAAAATATACATTGCTTTTCTAATTAGACGGTATTTTAATGCATGTTGGCAGTACAAAAACAATGTCTCCAACGCTTTTGAATTTCTAGTCAAATTTCTCTAGTAAAGTACCAGTGTTGATTAAAACAAACAAAATTTCTAATAACGACTTGGGAAAGCAAGCGAGTAAGTAAACATTTCGTAAAAGTGCAAAGTTTTAATTGAAATTTCGGGTACACCCAAAAACATATCGGTACTTACGTATTGCTGGCGAAGAAGACCCAAGAGAAGGAATTCGATTGATAATATTATCCGCTGAACTGTCTAATGGCTACCAGATACTAATTGGTATCCCCTGAATAGCAGCGGTTCTCAATCAATTAATATTATATATAATTGAATACATGACATACGCTCAAACGGTAAGGGTAAGTTACAAAAATATACCAGACATAAACAAAACATCTTAAATGAGCAAACCATTATTAATCCATCGCCGTTGTTAAAACCCTTAATGTAATTAATAATAAATATTAATATAATTTTTCCTAATTTATCTGTGGAAAATCTCACATTGCTTATTGTTTTTCAAAACACTAAAGCCATAGTTAATAAATTTAATGTAGCATAATTAATAATAAATATCGGTTTAAATTATTCTAATTAATGTTTTTAAAAACCCAGACTGCCTATCTTTCTTTGTAACACTAAAATCACATTTAATAAGTGCAATATTGTAATTAGAATTTGAATTAGTATGTTAGAGTGAATAATATGATGCATTGTGTATCTCTTCTTAGACAGTATATATAGCTGAGTAAATTTACGTTTAAAGCATAGTTCTGACGATGGCGAAAGCCGAAATAGCTATCAACCTTTAACTTTTAAAAAAACTGTAGAACTGAAATATTTTGATATTTTACCCTATTAAAATGGAGTTCTACCAAGTAAATGCCAAATCAATAAATAAAGTAAGTTATAAATATTTTGTGACCGTCAAGCTAGTTTTATGACGGTATCTCAGTTACTATTTTAAGATGTTTTTAATTGAAATACCATTTTTTTGCTGTATATCGACACATCTACTGCAATTAAATGATAATTGTGTATTTAATTATTTGCGACATGTATGTTATATAGGGTCTTCAATATCAAAGTTGTCACAGAAAGTAACTTTGGAGCATATGTGCATAAATTTCAAAATTAACAGTTATAAGTTGCCTAACTAAGTAACTGTCTGAGTTGATGCCCCGTGATTTTGTGGAGGTCAGTATCGGGGAAATAATATTATGGTAATGATACTAAGTATTATATTTCCAACTTGGCAACATTTTGTTTATAGTTTAATTAGAACCATTGTTGCATTTTTTATTATTATTTTGTGTGCTGAATGAAGCACATGACTTTCTAGAAAATATGTCGCTTGATGGTAATCTCTCTGGCTACTCTAAATGTTATCTTGCCAGTTTTTCGATAGTACTTCGAATATATCCATTGTTTAACTTTTATGGTATTTAGCGGCCTTTGTGGTCTGATTTGGAGACCCCGATCCATTGTTTTCATATTTAACGTTTACCCGCATTTGTCGTGATTTTTATATAATTATTGAAAGGATTTCCCGCTTGTATCGTTTTTTAAATCCCACGAAACACGGTGAATCTGGATCCCACTCTTTATATATATATATGAATTCAAATAGATAATAGTGTGAATAGTAACTGTTGTGAACGATTGTCAATGTTGACTTGATAACAAAACAAGATGGCTGTCTGACCACTGCTGAGAAACCGCAGATTAAGCGTGTAAAACATATGTAAATAAATAGTGAACATTACTTTTCGATAAGAATATTTAAAGATTGTAATGTGTTTTTAAAGAAATTCGCATTACCAAAAGACAACAACTAAAATTGTATTATCTTGCTCTGTGACTACTGACTATCTATCAACGTTTAACAATTTTTCGGATGGTAGTGTTTAATATAAACACAATTTCATTTATTTTATAGATAGTTTACTATATAAGTTAAATGTCGTTTCATATTATAGAGTAAAATTGTCAAGAAGGTATAACTACGATCATTTCGTATTTACCTAGGTGTACAGGTGTGCATAGAACACTACATTTCACAAAATAAATGCAAGCAAATGTATTTAAATGAGAAAAGAACATGCATAATTGATCATGGGTGGAAAAGCTATAGTAAGTTATGAGAAACACTCTATGGAATAGGTTTGAAGGAAGGTTTAAATGATTCAATTAATCAAAACAGGTAACAAATAATTGTTTGTGGGCTCTCTATTAATGAGCATTATAATGACGCCAAGCCCTAGAAGTGATAAAACAAAAAACAATAATTACTGGCTTGCAGTTTGGCCGTATCCTATGGCAATTAATAATCATTACATCCATAGCTTGAGGATCATAGGGTAGTGTGTAGCTATTTATATTACAGAGGCGCCGTAAAGGGGTGGGGTGGCGGAAAGTGCAAACACTCATATCGGGCTAATATCGGCGAGCAAACAAAGCGGAGCGGTCGCCAATAATTCAGTTCGATATGATCGCCCCTGCCTGCTCGCCCCATTCCGACCAACTCGACCCTAACGCACCCACTCCGGACTTGGCCAGCGGATTTTGTTTACTGAAAAATTGCGACTCAGTGCCAATGGAGCGGCATTGGGAGCTATTAAACTTTAAAATTAATAACATTCAAATTAATCTAATGACGAGGCGTTTTAATTTTTAAGCGGCAGGTTTGACAAATAAATCACAATTTCTCTTATTTCGACAAGTATATGCAGCCAACGTTTAATGGCCGCCTTCCACAACGCTATCGACAGAAAAAAGGAGTCTACCCCTCACATTCATGGCCCGAGCAGAACTGCACGGGACTGATTTTGAACTATGCACTAATGTGCTTAAAATAATAATAATAATAATAATGAAAGTGTGACTAGCTCAGCCACTTAAATCAAGTTGATATTAAGTATCTTGTGTATAGTCCATATACTGAGAGCTCGTTCGACAATGGTCGTTTGCATATCTAGTTTACAAACAACAGTGGAACCCCCAATTACACTACCCCGAATTACACGCTGGCTTTAAATATTCGCCGCAAATCCCTCAATTGCACGGTCGCATTCCATTGTAGTTACTAAGAAACGGTCGTCTGTGTCGCGCATACCGTCAAACGTTGGCTAGCGTCTGTGTGTTCAACACGTGCCAGGCTTTGCTTTACACGCATAGCTGTGTGCGGGATATTTACTACTACAAAAACTAAATATTTCGTCCATATTTTTTTTTTGCAAAACTAAGGGAAATCTTAGTTTTGCGTTTTCTGCGGAAAAAACCAAATCCGTAATTTCTTTATGAGATGCAAACCCCCAATTACACGGTCCCGACTACAGTTTAAATGGGGGTTTTACTGTATTCAATGGAACGATGCGCCCTGCTTATAATTAAAGAAGTTGTATTTGATTGGTTTTGTGGTACGCCGTGAGCCAGTAAGTTATCGGCCTTGCCGTCCATCTCTCAGGATCTGACGACGTTCGATGTTTTGACATCGGTAAAATATGCATTGTACGTGCTCGGACAGAACAATATTTGTTAACTGGGTTACCAGGTGATCAAATTATGCTAAGAGACTACTACTACTGGAATATGACCACCAAGGCTGGCAACAACAATTTAGTCAGTCAGGTAGGGATAGATAATTTAAACATTTTTGAAACCGTTGTGCAATATATAATGTGTGCAGGATAAAAATTCGATTATAACGGTTGACGTTTCTCGCTCCCCATGCATATTATTTATTTTGTCCAAATGACGTTATCGCTTTTTGCCGCGCAGCAGAACATTTTGTTTATTTTTGGCGCGTATCTGAATATTTAACGCCAGCGACATTTTGAAGAGCGAATGAAAAATGCAAATGGCGGTTGATTTGTGACAGCCGCAAATCGGTGTTTGCGAATTTGACGGAGCGGAAAAAAATGTGCAGAGATACGCTCTTTGAACCAAACAACAACAACAAAAAAACTCATAATTATTAAACGTCATCTGTATTTTATACTTTGATCTCGTGTGTTGTGAATTTCGAGTTTGAAATTTTGTGCTAACGTACTTTTAAACTGTGATAATGTCACATGTCAAATCGTTTTATACCCTCAATAGGATTCAAATAATATTTTTTAGCTTTAGTGACAGATATTATGATGGGTACTGACTGCTGTTAACCATTCATTTAGGACAGTGAAGCACAACTTGCGGCCTTTTTTGAAGTTTATGGCGGCCCTCAAATGTTTTTTCTCAAAATTACACATAATAAGTAAAACATTTAAACAATAAATGTAAGCAATTTAAGATTTTGATTGGAAGAATTCCAATATTAAATTTGAATCGTTCAAATTATGTAAATTTACACAGATTTTGTTACTAACGACCCGGGTTTCACCTTTCGGCATCTTCAGGCGTTCAAGTGCACGGATGAACTTGAACTGCCGCTTAGTAAATCGTACTTAAGCAAGCATTTGTGAAAGTAGTATCTCCGAGGATGCCTCTGAAAGAGGCGAAACACGTGTCACAGTTTGTAGCACAATATGTGGAATAATCTAAGTTATTTTATATTTTAAATTATTATTTGAATGTATATCGTATTTAACGCCTTCATATTGAATACCAACCTTAAATCGGAAAGTTCATGAGTGATATCACAAGCGAAAGTGTATCACTGTATATTCATTTTTTAGTATAATAATTTACATAATTTTAATTTATTTACAGTGTAATAGCTAAAAACACAAAATCAACCTTTTATATTTAATGAAATGGTCGGTTAGACGTCATTATGAGGACCCGGAGTTTTTCTTTATTATTGCTTCTTCAATTCAATTCTTGATTAAGCGATGATAATATTACGCCAAGGATCAATATAATTTAATTATAACTTTTAAGATTATGTATTATATTTCATTAAAAACAAATAAAGGTTGGTTGTTTCGTGCGATATCCGTCAATCGCCAGCCACCCGTAAGGTTACTTCGACACCTCAGTTGATACGTATTCGCTATAAATATATATCTATCTACCCGGTTTACATGTTCCAAAATTAAATTAATAAGGTTGAGTAAATTCTATAATTTCATTTGAACTGTATAACCCTAAAATCAAAAAAGTTGATCAGTCATCGAAAGGTGAGCGATACTTTTACAAAAGTATTTACAAATACACGAAAGCAAAAATACGATAAAATTATGTATTATTCAGAGGCGTATATTCAGGGTGTGCAAGGTGTGCGCTGCACACCCGGAAAATACGCCCACAAAATATAGAACATAAAGTAATATATTTAAAATATATTTGTTGCGTGGTTTTTTTTTTGTTTTCAACCATGTTCGCTCCTAATGTGGAGCATATGGACTCCTAATAGAGTTTATCTCAACAGAAGTATTTTTACGAGAACTGCTTGTTACTCAGTTGCTCAAACTCTTTTTTTCCAAAGAGAGTAGGGATAGAATGATAGGGCTAGGAAAGGATAAGTGGTAAGCTAATCACTCTCGATACGCCCCCGCTCATAGGATAGGATGGGTGAGAGGGGGGAATTAAAAACATCACATACATCCATGCCTTTGAACAGAAATTCATAAATCGATTGAAAAATCAATTTATAAAACTGTCCGTACCGGGATTTGAACCCGGTCTCTCCGTAGCCGAAGCCAACAATGTTGACCACTCGACCACAACGGCGGCAAGTATGCGTGGTAGTATGCGTGGTAGTATACCGTATTTGAAAAGGCGAGCGTTGTCCTAAGCACACGACCTGCCTTCCCATACGACTGCATACAGACGCGCAGTCTAGGTACGCGTAGCGTGGAGCGAATATTTTTGTATGCAACTTTAAGGTCGGAAGTCGGCCTCTTTCTTGACAGCTCACACGTTATGTATGAGGTTTCTCGGGCGTTCTTTCGAAAATTTCAAGTCTTTAATTTTGTATTAGATTATTCTAACAGCTCATTTTTCATTGATATTTTGGCGTGATATAATTAATTACTGGTATTTATACTTCTTTATTTTATTTTACCCTTATAATTACAAATAGTTTTTAAAACATTTTGATATATATATATTTCCCAGTGCTGAGTATATGTCCTCTGAATGGAGGTATTTTGATACAAGTTTTTCGACGAGAACTGCTTGTGATTAAGTAAGTCAACCTTTTTTTCATATACCTAATTGTTTTGTTTAGTTTTTTTTTTATTTTCATACACAGCTTACTCAAAACTAACACTCACCATACGCCTCTGGTATTATTATAATAAAATACAATATTGCAGAGCGATTTATACAATGTACAATCTTCTGTATATAATAATACATATAATACCTTTCCACCAAGTATTGACAGTGAAAACCTTACAAGTGGTTTACATCAGCTTTTAGAATCTGAGCTACACAAACATAATAACATTGGATGAAATCATTCATTGGTTCATTTGTCAACACAAATTTTATAATTTCACACGCTATTACTATTTCAGGATATTAGAAAATCATTCAAATGAAATCAATTAAAATTAAATAATTCACAAGCAGTTCCCTTGATGTTTAAATTAATCGTTAATGACATAATAATTATTAAGCAAAATGAAGTCGGTGACGTTAATTGAGCATTTTTTTTTTTGTGCCGTGATTTATTCCTATTTATAGCACATTGTTTTTTTACTGGATTTATGTATTTGTTTACGTGACAATCTTTTACTATTCACCTATAGTTCTAACATTAGAACTTAGTAGTTATTCATCTTACTCAGTTTCGTGATCAGAGGCTCGACTCCCTTTTTTACATCCATGTCCGCTCCAAATCTAGAGCATATGATCTCGTTATGGTGGTATTTCTAAGAAAACGGTTTTTCGAAATTACAAACATTCATTCCTTTGAACAGAAATCGATAAATCGATTGAAAAAATACTGTTCGTACTGGAATTCGAACCCGTGAGTACTGGCATGGAAGCAAACGACGTTGACCACTGTGCCATGGAGAGCTCCAAATGATCACAATTATTTAAATAGCTTAAATTTAGTACACTCGCATGTGTTTTGTTATTAACAACCCAGGTTTTGCGATAACCTGAACTGATGACATGCGAAACCTGGGTCGGTAGTGACAAAACGCAAGGAAAAGTGCAAAGTTTGGCTAATTTAAATTTTGTTATTGAAATGCATCAAACAAATTTAGTCAAAATCACATACGTATTGATTTCTGAATTTGAAGCCGAATGTCAGTGATATTTCTCTGCCTTGGTGAATACTTCAACTCATTTAAATCATGATAACGAGGCAGGTAGAAACGGATGGAAAACAACTAGTCGTAGTATAACACAATCTAATTATATGTACTTACCATTTCAGAATGGAATTTGCGACGGATATTTCAGTTCGGTTGTCATCCTATTTTGAAATCCTTCGTCAGTTCATATGTTATATTTTGCTTTATATTCAGATCGGATATTATGGAATGAGTTAAGTTTAGTATATAAAACAAAATGCATTGTTTATGGAACATTATTTGTCAAGTTATTTTTAAGCTTTCGAATTCGTGCACAAAGAACAAAGTCGCTTTTTGAGTAACTCGTATGAAATTTTGATTAATATTTATTCAGAGATTCCATCTCCATATCATATCAAAGTGTATTTATACAAATAATATTATTTCGCTTGCAAGTTTGCATACAAAGTGGTCCGTGTTAACAATTTAGGAAATCGAATGTAGAATTTCCTCTACGGAACTAATGTACTTTTGTCGTGTTTGATATTGACAGGCACGCTATTATTACTGTGAGCTATCATTATTGCCTTAATTAAAACACGGAGCAGTTAATGCTGCGTCTTTGAATAACGATTCTGTAACTAGCACACGTCTGCATTGATCAAACGCTAACATTCTAATCAGCCTAATGTATTGACTCTCGGTTAGGCTAGACGCTTGGAATGGGGGATGAATGCAAATCATCCCCGCAGGCTTTGTGAATATTAATTCGCGGCTGGTACATCTTGTTGTCGTTTCATTACGACGGTCAATATTGGCAGAGGGTTTAATTCCAGGCGCGGATTAAGGATTTTTATCGATGAATGCGCCGACCTCGATTAACAAAAACCCTTCGAGCGGATCAGGGGGGATTTCGCCCACGTGTTTAGCCAAAAACGCAAGTGCCAAATTCTTCAAAAAAAATTAAGGCTTCATGTATAATGAAATTTTATCTCAGTGATGGAAAATGTTTTGCTTTAATTCACAACCTAATCACATCTATAATATTTTCTCTATCGGGGTTTAAATAAATCATTTACGTGAATTCTTGCAGTAGAGTAGATACAAAATATTTTTCTTGTTAAGTAATGTCCACAAATAAAAAAATCATTATTTTTATTTAACCCACATTTTTTTGTCACGCTATTAATTACTGTATTTTCAGTCACCATCACAAATTAAATCTGAAGATATTATTGATTTGGCGTGTAATTTTTTTTCAGTATAAATTTTGATCACTTACAAAGATTGGAAATGTGGAAAACTAATCAAAAAAATCATTATAATTTAAGATTTCGAAGGTGCTTGGTGGAATTTCAATATTAAATTTGAATCGTTCAAATTTTATAAAATCGACAATCGTGCCGATAAAAAATTATTTAATGTACCTACAGTCCGCGCAAGAATGTTTCACGCACTTTGCGAAGAATCAGTTATGTATTTTAAAATGTTGTTTAAGACAGTGTTTCTCAACCTTTTTGGGAGCGTGGCTCCCTTTGAGTGTCTTTATTTTTCTGTGGTCCCCTACCATTGTTTTGTCTTCCCATGAAAATTGCAATTTCAAAAACCCACCTTTTTATAGCTCTTCCGAGATTTTTGAATCAAGAACGCCAGTAATTTATTTTATTTACGGATTTAAAAAAAATAGCTGAGCGACGTCTTCCATTATGCTTTTCCCTGTATCGTTTTATCAATACCCGTGGCCCCCCTAAACTGTGTTATGGCTCCCCAAAACAAAAATAAATCTCTGTGGCCCCCTTAAAAAACGCTGTGGCCACCTGGGGGGGCACTATTATCTAATATAAATATCTAATTTCCTACTCTTTCGATTTAGAAAATCTCAGTTTTCTCAGTTTAAGATTTCAAATCACGACAGCTGTTTACGTCAAATCCATTCAAAATCAAAATATTGAAAATACTTATACTACCTCTTTGACAGTCTCTAACCGCGTAGCTACTTAAGCAGAAAACCTAAGTCAACATAAATTAGCTCCACCATTAAAGCCGCCCCTGGCAATAATGTAAATTAGTAATCCTCGAGGCGGCCCTGTTTGTATAACTCCCGAGAAAGCGCCTTACAAATCGGTTAACCGATTCGGATGTCGTTAATATTATCGTGAGCGGTTAAGTACCCAATGGGTACCTACCCCGGTACTTATACTGGGCCGGTACCAGTACCTATAGATGGTTGCCGTCCATAGAATTCCTACGGAAACGAGATGATCGATTTTGGAATTAAATAACGGAGTTTATTGAATGAATTCATTATGAGTCATGAGTATTTTTTTTAATTTAAAAACAAAAGTAACTTTTAGACAAGACACTTTCAACTTAAATTACTCAATCAATCTTAATTTTTTTATTCATTCACATGGTACATTTGTCAATTTGGTGTGTCAAGTTGTAAAACAATTTTTATATTTTAAAAAATTTGGCGACAATGAAAATTGTACTTTTATTCTAAATAGTTGAAAAAAGATCTAAAATATGTTACAAACAATTAGACAGATCTTCTAATTGCGTATCTTATGATGGATATCGATTGAGATTAATTATCCTTAATGATTAAGACACATCAATGAAAAGATCAAAACAACTAAGTATTTAAAGGTCCACTCGAATTCTCTTTCAATTGTTTAACCTAAATTTCAATTTATCAATATTACAGATTAATTATATGGTATAACAGCTGTGTTCTCGAGTGTTCAGACTAGAGGTCTGCACGGGCCCGGGCCTGGCCCACGGGCTCTTACCCGACCCGGCCCGTGGGCCGGGCTCGGGCGGGTAAGCGCAATCGAGAGTCGGGCTCGGGCCGGGCCGGGCTTTGGAATTTGGGATATAATGTTGGGAAAAATATACCAAATTGTGGATTTCAAATTCCTCGGTGAGCTAAAAAAAAAAAAAAAAGGACTTTCGGAGATAATCTGGGGAAAAAGTATACCAAATCGAGGATTTCAAATTCCTCGGTGAGCTAAAAAAAAAAAAAAAGGACTTTCGGAGATAATCTGGGGAAAAAGTATACCAAATCGAGGATTTCAAATTTCTCGGTGCTTCGGGTCGGGTTCGGGTAACAAGTGCGGCATTAGACTCGGGCCCGGGCCGGGTCGGGCGTGAGTTTTTCGGGCTCGGACCGGGTAGTTTTGTAAAATTTTGGCCCGTGCAGACCTCTAGTTCAGACTAATTGGTTTTGGTTGCGGAGGTCACGGGTTAGAATCCTAGTTCAGACAGTTGCATAAATTGATTTATGAATTTCTATCCAAAGGCATGAATGTGTGAGATCTTTTGGATAACCTCTCGCCCATTCTATCATAATAACGGGTGTAACCAGACCGATTAGCTGACCACTAGTCCTGTCCTAGTTCCATTCTTCCATCCCTATTCACTTTGAATTAAGAGACGTTAGGCAACCGAGTAACTAGCAGTTTTCGTAGAAAATCTTTTCCTTACACCTTTTGATTTCAATTTGTTTTTGTATAAATAGCACTGTTAAATTTTATTTCATATAGTTGACAATGCTTGCCATGAGCGAATCCGGTCCTGATCGTATTAAATAAATTGGAAATAGAGTACAAAGAAATATTGTGTTTTTATGAAGAAAATCGTTTGTTGGGATAAAGTCTATAATGCATATATGCTCTACACTGGAAGCGGACATGGTTAAAAACGTACCTACAAAAGCATTAAAAAAACATATTTGAGAGCTAATAATGCTAATATCGTATTTTGTTTAGTGTAACCACTATAATAAAAACATTTCTTTGTTTATTGGTCCCGAGATGCTCACAATATTTAAATGCTGTGTTACGAGATATGTCTACTATAACGGATTACATATAGAGGGTGGTGGTGCGTTAAACGTCAAGTACTATGGGAATATATAATCAAAAATTTAATAAAAAAATCGAAATTATTTGTACGTTAGAACAGGATATAATAATTTGATGTGTATTCTTGTCGAGGGTTATCGAGATTAATAATTCCTTTTGTTCAATATAGAAATATATTTTCGAACAAGTGGGAAATTTGCTTTGCCAAGTCATTTATCCGAGTTTGCTTAGGACTTGAAAAAGGTCAAACAATTATTGCAGAGAGTCGAAAAGCTCAATTATGCGTTAATGAGGATCATTAAAAAGCAAAAAAGCGCCAAGTTTATCATTAAAACTCATTATATTGCTACAGATTGGACACGTATTGTTGAAAAGTAAAATGAATATTTTCTTGGGTCCGTAGCTCCTGTTTAAAAGTACGACACGTTAAAATTGTGAAAGTCACTCAACGTCTATGTATAACCGTTTAAAATATATTGTTTTTATTTCGAATAATATATTATGCAGAAAACAAATTTCCTCCTAAACGTTCTATTGATGTGATACGTGTTAATGATCTACATCCTTCCGGATTAATCCTAACCCTATGCCTTAAATCTATGCAATGTAATAAACACCAAACAAAGAGAGCGACGTTAGTAAATCTCACAGCTAACCGATCAGCCAATAAGATCAAGCCATCTACGGCGTAGCTAGCGTAGAGGGTGGAATGACAGTGATTACCGACAGCGCCCGACGCCGTTGTTAATGAAGTCGGAAAAGAGCCGGGATCGAGTCCCGGGAGAGATTAAATTCAGATCTGTTACATCCCACGACACATTCACAATTCGATTTGCGATCCTGTCAAATGAAACTCTGCCAGCGGGTTGACGTTATTGGATAGGAATTGTCGAAAGCTCGCAGTTGTAGATGTAGCATTAGAATTTCTGCGTTGAATATGCCAATAGCTTTGGGGTTTATTTTACTTTACTAGTACTATATCCGATATATTTATTTGGATTTATGGAGTAAATAACAAACTAAATTTCATTCAAACTACACAATATAATATTGAGGATTTGTATACAATATGATGTATAATATATCGATAAGATCAATGCGTTTTTGACTAAAATAATAATAAAGCTTTAATTAAAATTGATTTTGATATTCCTCTGGTTTAACAGAATTCAATTAATAAATGAAAAAATAATTTCCAAAGATTCCGACGGATGTATCATAAACAATTAAGCTTTTTAAACATAAAAAAAAAAAATAAGTATTAGATATAGTATGTTTGTTTCGTATTGTGACCTAATCGATTAATAATTTACCAAAGCTTTCATTTCAATATTCATGGCGTAACAGGAGATAAGGGGGTAGTAGTGCATTAGAGTCTCATGCCTAGTGTTTAGACATTAGATCAAAGCTCATGGGACGAGAAGGTTAAGATAATTAAGGGTTAATAAGCAGGAAGATAATATAAATTCAATATAACTTTCTTTCAAATAGTTTTCTATTCATATTTTTTGTTTGTCACGGTTTGTTCTGTATGATATTTTTAATCAATTTATAATGAGTAAAAACAGTTTGTGTAATATATATAGAAAAATATTTTTTTAACAGTAGATATATAAATAGATAAATGTCAACTTACTCCTACATAGCATTTTTTTATTATTATAGAATTATAACATTAACAGTAATCACTTTTAAGGTGTTCACTGTCAATACTTGGTAGAATGGCATGATAATAAAAATAATAAAAGATTTTTAGTACTTTTTCCACTTAAAATTTATTTGATCAGGACCGGTTTCGCTCCTCGCGAGCATTATCAACTGATAAGAAAAATAGATTAAACAGTGCTATTTATACAAGTTAAATTGAAATAAAAAGGTGTAAGCAACTATTAACAATGAAAAGGATTTACAAATTACATTATAATTACACAAAATTAAAATGCTAACAGGTTAAAAACACCTATATCATACCTATAACATTTATTAACATTAACAGTATTTCGCGTAAATCTAATCCATGTTCGTTTGAATTTTTATGACAAAAAAACATTCACTATCTGACCGAAACTATTTATTTATTTCATAAATGTATAAAATATCTTTGCATCGTAAATTGCAAGCGTTTCATACAAAGAAGGCATGTTTTTTTTCTAATAAATACGCGTATACAAGTTCATAATATGTAAAAATTAGTGTTGTGAATTCAAAATCGTCTGATGCCATTACCTTTGCGGGCAACACCACGCAACCGAACGGTGTAAGCCCAGCATTAGAATGTCAGTACCCGGCGTCTGAGCACTTTGAAACTGCCATTGGACGTAAATAATAAAGTAGCCGAAGAACCTTTTGCAAATGTTCTGGGGTCTATTCTGCCCTCTGAGGCTAATTTTGGATGAAGTTGGGACTCCGTTCCGGGGATGTGAATGATTAAAAATAGAGAATTTCCCTACGTCATAAGATATATAATAAATATTGAGGCCGAAATGTTAATTATGTTACGTGGTTTAACTTTAAGGGCAAAACTTTTATGGCCTTTGAAGTTTTATTTTTTTCGCTAAGACCACATTCAGAAAATAATAACTTGAATGTCAAGTTTAAGATAGGTACATCGTCATCATAATAAAAAAAATACTTTAAGATAAATGCTTGCGTAAAAATAAAAATAAAAAAAAAGGAATTTTATCTAGTTATATATTTTTTTTTACCACGTCCGCTCCCAATGTGGAGCATATGGACTCCTAATGGAGTTTATTTCAACAGAAGTGTTTCTACGAGAGTTTTGTTACTCAGTTGCTCAACCTCTCTTTTTCCAAAGAGAGTAGGAATAGAAGGATAGGGCTAGGACAGGACTAGTGGTTAGCTAATCGCTCTCGATACGCCCCGTTTATAGGATAGGATGGGTGTGAGGGAGGAATTCAAGACATCACATACATCCATGCCTTCGAACAGAAATTCATAAATTGATTGAAAAATTAATTTATAAAACTGTCCGTACTGGGATTCGAACCCGTGACCTCCGTAACCGAAGCCAACGATGTTTAACACTCAACCACACAGGCGGCAAGTTATAAAATAATAAGCTAAAATCAACGGAATATGAAAATCTATTAGCAATACAAAACTCAAACAAAGACCAGTTATAATTTTTTTTTATTTATTGATTTGGCATTTACTTGGTAGAACTCCATTTTAATAGGGTAAAATATCAAGGTATTTCAGTTCTACAGTTTTTAAAAAAATTAAAGGTTGATAGCTATTTCGGCTTATGCCATCGTCAGAATATAGTTCTGACGATGGCGTAAGCCGGAATAGCTATCAACCTTTCACTTTTTAAAAAACTGTAGAACTGAAATACCTTGATATTTTACCAGTTATAAAGTATATAATACTTAATATAAAAAAGGTATGTTGAATTACAAATTTTAGTAATAGTCGAATAATATATCACAGATCAAAGAATCTACATTTTCTATAATCACTATAGAAAAATAAAAAAAAAAAAATTTCAAATTGCACTTGCATTTTACGTGTATTGCAGTAAAATCTTAACGACGGGTTTAAAACTTTTCATTTAAGGGTTATGTAGGTTTAGTAGGATCGTCACGCTAACCAGGTGATCTGCTATATAAACAATACCTAGGAAGCTTAAGAGCTTTTAAGTTGTTCACTGACAATTTTGGGTGGAAAGCATTATACTAAAAAAATAACACATTTTATAAATAATTCCAGATTTTATAACAAAGATGAGTTAATCAGAGATAATTTGATAATGCTTTGTGTTTTATTTTATTAATATAAATTGAATATCATTAATCAAATCGAAAGACTACGTATCTTTATATTGCAAACACAATTAAATTTGATGCTGTTATGTCAGAATTTTCTTTTGAATTAAAATCATTAGAAACAAAACAATATTTAACATAATATTGATTAATAGTTGAATGTCACAGCGCAAGATACATATTTTTTCACTTTTAGGGTGTTCACTGTCAATACTTGGTGGAAAGGCATTATATTAATAAAAACACAATAATCCTTTGTACTTCATTCCCTTCAGTTGACGATGCTCGTAATGAGCGAAACCGGTCCTGACATATTAAATAAAGTGGAATGAAGTACAAAGGATTATTGTGTTTTTATTTACATATTTTTTAATCACTTACGAAGAAAATACATGAACAAGATCATCAGACATCGAATCACTTGATATTGATTTCGCCATGACTTGTATCTAATACTGTTTGATCGTTAGGACAAAGTCAGACCCTATATACCAAATACAGAATAAATTCTACACTCTACATTTAAAGGAAGGGAAGTTAATGGTGTATATACATATGTATTTAGTTTCATAAAAACAGTATATCAAATTTAATACATGGTAAAATGCTGCCATATCTAATTAGATAATTTTGGAGGGTTGTGGTTACCATCTTGGAACGGTTCGCGAATATCCCTAATTATGGCGGCATATAATAAAGGTCGGACCGTCCATTGTGGAAACATTACGAACACAAATGTCAAATGTGCGGAAAAGGAAAACGGGAAACTTCGCCCGACAATGGTAAAGTGACCTTTGAAAATAGCCGAAGCGAAAACCAAAGCTTTATATATTTTTTTTTGAAAATGAAAAAAGTTTTTCTGTGAATTGAAGTGCAAAAAAGCTTCTTAAAAAAATGCTTAAAAGAACTTACAGTTCACTGTTTGTATGGACGCATCAATCTGTAACAAAAGAAACACAAAACATCAGACATTTTCAATAACAAAAAATAAACAATTTACAAAATTGGCACTGCCATAAATAGAAATGTAATTTAAAAAGCTTTATTGAACCTGCAAAAGAAGAGTGATCGAATTTTAGATATCGTTGAATGTTTCAATATTTGATATCAATAATTCAATTTGTACTCAATTTATGTTGATACTTTGAATGATTTTTTCGGCAATAAGTACTTCATCTCTTCTTCCTCATACTTTCATTTGAATAGACATCATTAATGATATTTTGCGCTATACATAAGTCATAACAACTTATGAATGAGCCCCATTTTAAATCCCGACAGAAAATATTCGTTATCTTTTGAGCTACGGTAAATATAAATTGGGTGCAGTAAGAGCGTGAAAAATGCTAACATTTTAAACAAATAAACATCGATGTTATGTTTCAAATATTTAATATTTGGTCCACCACCCCTAGTGTGTATTTACAAAATCTTAAAGTCATTATTAAAACCAGCGTTTTTTTAATTATTAATTCATTTTTTGTATAATTTAATTATTTATCGCGAGCCACTTCAACGATTTCTTGATAATTTATTCACTGAATTTTCGTATGATAAAAACATAACTTTGCAATTATTGCATTTAAATAATACCAACAGCAAAAACTTAATACAGTTATCATGTTGAGTAGAAAACAACTCATTTAATAAGATGCTAATAAATTTGAGAATAAGTCCAGGAAGTGTTTATTGTCAATATTTGAAGGAGAGGCATTTAAAAATAAAACTTTGATTTAATATTATTGCAACTGAATGAACAAAAATGTTCATCATTAGCAAAACTCTTATCTTATTATTCTTAAAGTAAAAGAGGAATTAGTATAAAAGTATTTTTTTTTTTAAATATAATGAGCTTTATAATAAGTTTTATTGTCCCTTTTTTTTAGTATAAAATATTGGAGAACACATCGTGTAAATATTTATAAATACGATGTATTTCCGCCAAGAATTTTCAGTTTACACTAGCTTGGTATATTATACATGAGTATTATTTATTACCTAATGTTCTTTTAATAAATTCATTAAACAGAAAAACATTACACATTACCCATATCAAAATATATCAGCGAAGAAAATTTAGCGGAGATACCGCACGGTAATTATCATTTCGTATTGCGCCTGGCTAAACGGCGGTACGCGACGTCCATTTTCCACGTGGAAATTTTTGTTGGGATTAATAAATCATAAGGATTTATCTGTATTAAATGTTAATATGACTGCTGGCCGGCTGTAAGGGCGGGCGGTTTTTTTTTCTTCTTTTCTTTTAGCCGCCTGACAACCATTTTCCATCCCCGGCCGATAAATCTTACGTCACGCGATATTTCTTACCTTACTTCAACTGGTATCCACACCCCAACAACCACTTACCTAGTCAAAGATACATAAACGTGACCCCCTGGAACTTACAACAGTAACCTCGTATATAGTAATAAGATATGTCTTAACTATTAACGTTATATTAAAACTTTTTGATGTACAATTAATACATCCATATCACTTTCAACTCACGTAAAAACAAATCCGATGACAACAAAATAGACTGCCCTAATTCAGTAGCTTTTTTTTTAAATCTATGCCCGTTTCCAACATGGAGCGTATGGCTTCCTTATTGAGGTATCTGAACAGGAGTTTTTTATACAATAACTGTTTGTTACTCAGTTGCTTAACCTCTCTTTTTTTAAGAGAATAGTAGGTATAAAAAGGTAGAACAGGACTAGTGGTTAACTTATCACTTCTTAAAGGGGTGAAGTAAGTGTTACAATTTGTAACAAAATAGGTGGAGTAACAAAGTAATAATAATAAATCTTTAAAAGAGAAAATAATTCTATGAAAACTGAATTATTTTAGGCATACTGAAGAAGGTATTAAAAGATGAAACGCAAAAAGCTTTTTTTACTGTTTTGCCCAATATTTATACAGACAATTATGACGGATATAGTAATGTATTCTGTATACACCCCAGTCATAGAAAAAATAGGCAAGAAACAGAAATCCTAAGCTTCGTGTTTCACATAGTTAAAGTGCATGTTTTACGCATGGCTGCTGTAAATCGATCAATGCAGCAGCTATCGACCGAGGAACAATAAAGTAAAAAAAAACATTCTGAGCTCAAACGAATGGTCGAAAAATTCATTTAAATACCTATATATAATATTAACACTATTGCCGTACAGATGTACGTATATTCAAAGCACTTAATGATTTGCATAAAGGAATTCCAGTGTGCATTTAATCCTTGACTTACCTATAGATGAGTTGTTAAAACAACTTTGACATAAATAAATACAATAATAATAAGGGTAATTTACTGCAAATAAAACAGGACTAAGTAAAATAAAGGATTAAATAAAACCATGCCATTTCTTTTAACATAAGCATATTGTGAACACAAGTTATATGTATATTTGTCCAATCGGTATCACATAATGATTTTTCATTCCTGTATGTTGCTGTCGTTAACATTTGAGTATCCATACAGCGTTGTAGTAGCAATGATATAGCAATAATATCGTGATTAACTTGTTGGTTTTTTGTTGATTTTTAGGGCCAACGGTAGAGGCCTAAAAAGAAGAAGAGAAACGCAATAAAATATTTGTATTTAATATAATATAAGTGGGGGACACCGAGTATTAACTTACGGCGGTAAACTTTTCAATCGTATTTTTATTAGGTATGGCGACTTGTCGAATGGTCGGAAGGTATTTTTAGGAGAATGTATTTCGGGCGAATGTAATTCAAAGTGGGTAGTAAAATCAGTTTGACTTGAAAATATTAAAAGTTTACGCTGAGCTTTTATAGGCTGTAAAATTTAATAGGGAACACGTCCAGCGTAGATCCCCCTGCACGCGAGTCGATAAAAATTAAGGAAAAACTCAATTTTATTGTAGCCTTCCAATAACGTTGATATTTCAATCATTTTAAAAGCTTGACTGCAAATACGAATATGAAAAAAAAATAAGAAAACCATTTCTACTAGTTTTTTTTTTAAACGCACTATATTTTACATGAACTGCGTATATACGGACTTTTAAGAATTTTCCAACACATAATATGCTGGTCGCCGCAGCTGAAAGTAAAGAAACCAGCGGTGCTATTCCCGCGTGCACAACACTTAATTGAACGTTTTGAACTGAGTATAAAGACCATCCAAGGCAATCACGTGTCGAGTATTTCAGACCAGTCAAAATAAATGTATGTATGCATGCGGGAATACCACCGCATTTATGTTCAAAAAATATATGTAAAGATGGTTCATTGTTCTTAACGATGAAAGCTGACGGTTTGCCTGTGCCTGGTCTAATTAATCTATTGAAAACATTTTAATACATCAACGATTTGAAACTATAATATTCGATCAATTCTAAATTTTAAAGAATACGATAAAACAAAACGGCGTATGGTTAAGAGTATGGCTTATATAAAAACCTACTTTTTAAAAAACCGGTTTATGAATCTCAATATTGTTTAAAAATCGGTTTTATCCGGTTTTCGAAGTTTTACAAAAAATGGATAGTTCAATTAAAATTTAGAGAAAAAGTTCATTTTATTAATGTTGTTTATTTATATATGTACATAATAACACACGACAAGAAATTATTTTGTGTTACTCTTCTGAAAATATGATTTTAGAAAACACAAAACGTCCACTGACCGTTTTGTAAAAAAAATATCCTTTCGCTGGGTAATGAATGATGTGGGGCGTATACGGTCTTTAAGCCATCAAATAAAAGATCCAAATTTTCTGTCCTTTTGTTTATAGACTCATTTATGGGAAATTCGGCACAACCAGTTACGAAGCTGAAAAACCGATTTTAGAACGTCACAAATTATGCCGACATTAAAACCGACAAGCCCTAGTCAAGGAGGAATATTTTTCACATATTTATTTAAAATCTAGAACGAAAATAATATGAATCGCAGTGTACACAATCAAAACAACGCCTTTCGGATTTTGTTTGCGATGTTTGTTCAGCGTAAAAATGAAAACAAAAAGCAATTAATAACACTATTGAAAAAGTGAAATTCTACACAAGAGAACACAACCACGTGAGTTTATTTTAATTTTTTATTAAGTAAAATCACTTTTTTTTTTTCGTTTTTTTAGTCAGAATACGCGAAACGCTCTGAGCTTGCAGCATCAAAAAAAGTGATAAATATATTTTTTTTGTCTTAGTGAACACCAATTAAAATTAAAAATTTTAATTATTATTCGGTATAAAAACGCGATTGTGTATTTATGTGATAGTTAGCCAATTAGTATTACAAATCAGAACTGGTTGTCGGTCGATCGCTTATCTTACTAATGAGGAGGAAACATTCAAAACGGGATTTGTCACAAAATTTTAAAAATGTCATTTAATATCAGTTCTCCTTAATAAAATCTTTGAATGGAAATCACACTTAGTGTTCAAAAAAGGTCTTTTCATATAAAAATGAAACCATAAAGTTGATAAATTCAAGCAAACTGTGATTTCTTTAATCTATTGTTTAAATATTTTGGTCCCGTCACAGATATTATCCCGATCGACCGTTTTCGTTGAATATTTTTCATAAATAGTTTCGCCTCGCATTTCGTTTCGCGTTTTTTTTTTCAGTGGAACCCCGATCTACTGTTCTCGCTATCTTCGTTTTTTTTTTACATGGATCGTTTATTTTTTAGTCGACCAAGACCCTGTCATAACAATATTTAATAATTCCCCGTTTATCATTCCCCGATTTACTGATTTCTTCGATCCATCTAAATATTATCGTCTCGTCCTAATTATTATCCGGATTGACCGTTTTTGTAGCATATTTTTTTTTTCGCTCAAATAGTTTTACATTGCATTAAGTTACATAAATAAATACGTTTTTTGGTATTATTTGAAGATCTCCCGCATTATTCGTTCATTTATTACGGTCTTTTGAAAAACTTAGAATCGAGGTTCCACTGTGTTATTTTATTAGAACTTGTTTTAACGTTGTCCGTAGAGAAAAAAGTGAAATATTACTAAAATGTTAACCGCGTTATCGTAAATTCTTTCATTTTATTGAGCCCATGCCACATAGCGATAAAACCGACCCGGATTTCCTTCAACGTATGTGCAAATTCCACCCGGGTGCATTTCTATCTGACAGCGATAATTGAAAATATTCCTCCACTCTGGCGTCAAATTAAATACGGATTCAAATCCGATCGGGGCGTCGCGTCGGCGTCGGTGAATCCCCGGCGGGTTCACGGCGACGCGGCCTCTTCGGGGAGCGCGGCAATCCCAGTCCGTCTGCTTGGCATCTGTTTCGTTCCCGCCGAAAAAAACTGCACGAAAAACTGAAGCTCGGATTGATTTTCCCCGACTGCTTCGAGGGACGGACGCCTACAAATCGCTTCGCTGAAATGTTAATTAAAAAACATAATTGCATCCTAGAAACGTTTGGATATTTGACTACAAACACAGAAACGATTTTTCTCTATTTCTCTATTCACGTCACATTGCTAAATATTTTAATTTATATACACTAAAGGTAGAGAGCTGAATAATAACGTAAACCAGTGATTTCCAACCTTTATGTTACTGCGCCTCCCTTTGAATAAAAAATATCTTCGCGCCTCCCAATCCTTTATTTCATATAGTAATAAAGACACGTTTTAAAAAGTAAATATTTATTTTGGACTGTTCGCGCCTCTCTTTGCAATAAATAGTCCACGTCTCCCAGGTTGGAAATCACGGCCATAACCCGTGTATGGTACAATACAAACGTTTAAATTAGTCTTAAATGAATATTGAATGATTTTCACCACGCTTTATCGATTTGATATACAATTCTCGTGATCTTTGATGGTTTAGCAAACATTAGTAAAAATACAATTGAAAAAATCTATTATTATATCGTAATGTCACGACGAATTTTTCAATAGTTTGATCAATTATTTATGGCCAATTATCGATACAGCACAAAAGTTAGAAACATCGTAAATCTATTTTCCGAAGAGGGCGCTCGTAGCTCGTTGCATATATAAATAATAAATTGAACAAAATAACTTATTAGCGTGCAACTAACGACATTCATTTAGTGATTCAATACATACATTGTATGATGGTAACGTTTTTGTAGAAAAGTTACTATAATATATTTTACCAAGAACATTTCGAATACGTAAATTAGGCAAATAGAAGACTTAAAGAATATACTAAAATATTGAATCAAGTTACTTCTTAATACAACTTGTTATGACAACTAATATTAACACATTATAGGCGGGAAACGTAAAAATACGTTTATCGTGTACTGTCGGTTTTGTTGGTATATTGACTCATAGATTTAATGGTTTCTTCAAAATAACTGCCGCGGCAAGTGACCCTTTTTGACAATAAGCAATAAACCTCATAATGTATTATGCCCTGAATGTTCGTTCACACATAGTATTTTTTTTAAAAAAAAGGCGACACATGTTTCTCGCATATTAAAGGAATCAGATTTCACACGTCCAGCGATTGTAAATTTGTAGGAATGAGGATTTTATACTTTAATTATTTATATAATTGTATGGTGTTATGTATTTTTTTATACAGAATATTTTGAATATTTCATATTGATAACAAGTGGAGGGCTATCTACCAAATTAATAACAGGTTTTTATATTCAGCTTAGAAAAGTAGTGAAATTATGATGTATTCAAAATGTTTTCATTTTATTTTTAATTATTAAATGTCACATATGATTTCTTTAAAAATTTCAGCCGAAATTATTGTTTGGTTTAGAAGTTGTGTTGATTTTAAGAATGTAATATATTTTTGCGCTAATCACTAAAAAAATCCCGCTTACAGTGTTGAGAGACCGAAAGTTAATATCGCTTGTACTCGTTCAGAACAAAGTGTCACTTTTCGACGCATGACTTACTAGAGCTGCTTTGGGGTGGTGAATCATAACACCTTACGAAGGCAAAGAGTAACTATAAAATGTGCCGTAAAACAAATGCCTGCATATAAGGAGCACGAGTGTTTGACTGGTCAGGAACAAGGAGATAAGAGATTGGACTAACCAGCCCTGTATTATTTAAAAACACTCGGACATGAGTCAGATTCCAGCCTGTCTTTCTACCAAACGGTTATAATTAATATCATTTAAAGTCCAGTGATGACTATATATATATATGAAATGTATTCGACAGAGATGCGTACTCAGAGGTGACAGAAAGAAAACAACGAGGTTGGAAGAGGACAGAGAATTTTATTCCGACTTACTCCGAATAGGGAGCGGATACGGCGCAACAAAATGAATATCGTTGTCAATAATGTCATATAATATGAGATACCTAGCTTGTTGAACGACTTTGGCATGGTTTGGTATTAGCTCCATCCAATACATATCAGTGATTTGATATTGCGCCAAGTTAGCAGCAAATGGCAATAATTAACCCTCGGGCGTAGAGATCGCTTTGATCTATTTCGGTTATTTCCGCCAACGGTCGCATTTGCTCGCTCTCTCGTCTCATCAATTACCAGGCGATAATGCCGACCCACATACAGAAAGGCACTAAGAGCTATAGTCAATGATGCACTTTGTTATATAAAAAAATCATCGATGATATTTATACCAATAACAGGTCTCCTTACAAACTTGTCAATTTCTACAATAATGCTACGTTAACCACAAACCAGCTAGCTAACTAAAACTCTTTAAATCCATCCTAGGAATGAATTCTTTCTTCGAGTTAAAGAAAAACTTTCAGTTTATTTGAAAGTGATATTTATAAACGAAAAAAAATAAAGAAATTGAAAACTTTAAGAATTAATAAAAGCGAAACGAAGTTTTTTTATGTTTTTTTTTAGTTAAAAGGTTTATTATTATATAAAAGCACATTTACTGCATTTACAAACTATTACATTAATTCAAAATAAAGTTTTAGATTTTTGACATGAATCAGAATTGAGATAAGTGAGCTATGTTCATATAATCATGGGTGGACAAACTTTTCACCCCTGAAATAAGTACTAGCTGTCTACTAGCACCGTATGTGCTTAGTTGTCATAAAAAGTGAAGTAATCCAAAGCACGATATAATATGTATGAAAGAAAAACCAAATGCATATATAATAAAAGACACTCTCATTTCTTGTTTCGAAAAATAGGAAAGACACTTGCAACGGTTACGCGGACGACGTCTTGGCCGCCATTGATCGTAGCTATGCAAATATCTGTTTATTGTAGAATGCTTTTCGTGTCGTGTTGTGTCTTCTACGTTACCATGTCTGTTGATATGAACCAGAACGACGAATTCTAGAAATACTGTATTTCTATCCATAAAGGTAAATTGTCAACACAGTTTGATAAATCATTGAAATATGACATTTAAAATTCTTTTGATAAATGCTGTATTCACCAGACGGTCGTTCCGATTCGTTGCAAACAATTGGCACGCTTGACTTTCCAATCGACGTTATTTTCTACAAATGCACGAATCGGTGCTTTTTGCCACGTATTACGCGACATATTTCAGTGTACTTATATTTTTACAGTAGAGCAACTCAAACCGTTGTTTAATTGTTATATTAAATAATTCAATGTTAAATTAAGTCAGTAGGATGATATATAGTTTTAACGGCAATTAATTTACATCAACTGAAATCAGTGATGTTAAAATACGTAATAAACTATTCATATATTTCTTTTAAAACTGGACGATTTAATAATATTACCATAAAGCAAACAAAATAGCTACAGTACGATTTAAATCCCACTAGAAAGTAAAGTTTCTTATTACGTCCAAAATGAAAGAATCGGCGATGGACCTGGCTTGGACATGTGCTGCGGATGCCTCAAGAGGGTCTGAACCCGCCTGTCTCTTCTACCAACCAGATGGATCCCGAGGTCGTGGAAGGCTACTGATTACTATGCACAGGATGTACTCAGCGTAGCTACGAGACGCTGTGATGACCTGGGAGGAAGCAAAGAGACTGGAGGAGGATAGAGAATTTTGGAGGAACTATATTCCGTGGAGGGAGCGGATATGGAAAAGACTAATTATTTTTTATAAAATTTCGGGGAAAAAACTAATTTTCAGTATAACAATGATATTCATTGTTAAGGGCGGGAAATAGCTTTTTCCTTAATTAATCAAATAAATTTATACAAAATATATTAATACAATGAAACACTAAAGGTATAAGTTTGAACTGTAGGTTATCGAAACGTATAAATATTGAATACCAAAATGTTGTTTCTACCGTATTTTTATATAATGTCTAGCTAAAACACCCTTTTATATTTTAATTAAGCTGAGTAGATTTTTTTCACTTCATCTTTAGTTAAAAAAATGCACTATAAATACAGTCCTAAAAATAAACAGCGAAAATTGAAATAGGGTAAAAATATCAACGTATTTCAATTCTACAGTTTTTTTATATTTTATGCGTTGATAGCTATTTCGGCTTTCGCCATCGTCAGAACTATGCTTAAACGTAAATTTGCTCGGCTATATATACTGGCTAAGAAGAGATACACAATGCATCATAGAGTGAATAATATGATACATTGTGTATCTCTTCTTAGCCAGTATATACTTATAGCTGAACAAATTTACGTTTAAGCATAGTTCTGACGATGGCGAAAGCCGAAATAGCTATCAACGCATAAAATATAAAAAACTGTAGAATTGAAATACGTTGATATTTTTACCCTATTAAAATGAAGTTGTACCAAGTAAATGTCAAATCTGTAAATAAAGCGAAAGTTGACTTATTGAGAAATGCGAGGCAAAACGATAGTCCAAATCGTTAAATATATTATAAGTGTATATGTAATTTCACTAGCGAGGGTAAAACCTCCCATAAAAGTTACTGAATAAAATATTTACCACAAATCTATAACTTTAAAATTCTTGATTAAAGAAACATAGACACTTACTAGGCCTCAGTTAATTAGCTATACAAACCCTCCGCAAGAACTGCAATAAGAAGAACAGACCTTTTCTATCATCTAATTTTAAAAGCAATTACACATAAATGGGCTTTTGCGAAATGACGAGGGGCGGAGCGAGAGAATAAAACGCCCGCGGTGAAACAAGGCATTATAGCAGACATGAATATTCATTGTTTCTCGCGTCACTGATGAGATATTTTAACTCTGTCGTCTGAATTCGCGAGCGTTAAAACATCCCTCGCTTTAGGGAAGGAAATTGAGTATTCTAAGAACGGGAAAATGGGTATTGCGAAACCTTAAGACATAACTTATCATCATTATTGTTTGCCCTTTGTCATATTCTAATTTTTCTGACCAACCATCAGTTAACTCTCGGCGCGCGAGCTTTTCTTTCACCTTATTCATACATTGAATTCTTCGATGTTTGCTTCGTAGCTTCTTCAGCATTATATCTATCAAACATGTTTTGTCATTTTTACATGGTAAATTCACATAAAACGAATTTTAACTACACAAAACTTTAGACAAACTTTACGGTATCTGAAAAGCTTTGCTAATTTATTTGGGGATCGTCATAACCTTGATTCTTTACTAGTCGATAAACTTTCTAAAACAACGGGCTCTTAGTAAACAGATTATACACGGGATACCAATTATCATTAAGCGGGTGAGTTAGTTACACTTTTTAATTATATATATTTAAGTGCATGTTTCAAAATCAGTTTCGTACAGCTCAGCTGAATGTGAGGGGTAGACTTCTTTTTTCTGTCGTTTGCGTAGCGGCCATATAAAGTTTGCTGTATATACACAACGGATGGAAGTTGGAAACCTATTTGTAAAGCAAAACTGAAATGATAGTGGTATTGATAAAAAAATGTGCAAGAACAACCGTTTTGGTTTTCAAAACGTAATTTATATAAAAATAGTAGAAAACATAAAAAATAGCTATTTATGCAATAGAGATATATATATATATATGCATATTGCAATGCTCTATGCAGTGAAAGAATTTTGTGATCAAATAATGAATGCTACGCAATTGAAATTGTACCACAATAAAAAGCCCACCTGAAAAAAAATTATGATGCTACGATAGTTTTCAATCATAGTTTGATATTGAAAATCAATTTTCGCAAAGTGACCGTCGAATCAATCAAAAACATTCAAACACGTTTGTAATAAATAAGGTGACAACATATCTAATACAAATATTGTTTTAAATATGGCTGATACCAGTGGTGGCCTGCCAATACGTTAACAAGGGCATCGCTTAATCTCAAAATTCTCGATGTTCTGGAGAATTAGTCAATCACTTATATGCAATCATATGCAATACTTAGATAAGCAATCGATTGTTACTTTAATACAAATCATAATATGTAACAATATGCAATTTACCGAAAATTAATCAATGTTAATGACTAAAAATGTATACTGAAGCTGTGGTAGATAATATCATATACTATGTCAGAAATTTTATCTGCGAATATTGTTTTCTCTTAAACTAACAGCGGGGGTTGGTAGCCTTGGTAAATTTAACAAAGGGCTCGGGCAAGCCCCTTCTGAGCCCACCCCTGGCTGATACTAAGAATAGTTCAGGTGAACTTAATTATATAATAAAAAAAATACCAACCATACTACAAAATAATATTTTTTATTAGGCATAATTAATTATGTCCTTATGGTAGAAATAGTTTATTATTTAGTTCCACAGCTATATATTCAATAGTTATTAGGAAGGGAATAAGGAAGACATGTCGTTAGGAATTGGTGTCAACTGTAATAATTGTCGTCGAACTAATCACTTTGCTATTAAATTATAATGTAGTTCTAGCAATCAAATCCTAATACAATCAATGTGTATTTAATTATTTATTGATTTCATCGCGCATATTAAATATTTACACCACTTATAACTCAAGAACGGCTGAAGCGATTTTTATGATCGTTGATTTATTTGATTCGTCTCCGCCCAGAATATTAGAATAAGCATTAAATATAGTTTGTCTGGGTTACTGGGACAGTTTTATAATTATCTGCTATTGCCTTGGAGAACAGATTTAATTAAGATATTATTAAATTCTCCAGAAAATAACTCTCTTTGAATCCAATTGATATAGTTGACAATATTAAGGCGCTTTATTTGTCGCTGCAAAAACTATTCTTATGTGTTCATAAATTTTCAGAGAGCAAGGAATTGATATCTATCTGGGCATGTTAACACTTTGTCTCATAAATGCGCGGCACGGAAATTGAGAACATTGACCGCGTTCGCAAAAGCTATCACACTAAAGCCACTATCCCAGCGGATGACGCTTCGTATAATATTTATGAACACAGATTAAAAAGCCGGTCTACCATAGATAGGGGAGATGCATATGCTGTCAATAGCGCGCACCTTTGTGGGTGGAAAATTTATACGCCATAGCGTAGCGAAATTGTTGTATTGAAACGTCATGGCATTTATTTCCCCTTTGATGATTAAATAAGCTCATGTGTATATTTAATGATCCGCTGTCCATATGCGGCCCGTTTGATATTTTTGTGGCCCTCGAATGTTTTATCTTAAAATTAAAATATAGTACATATGTTTACGTAAAACATTTATTTCTCAGCAAATCAAATATTTTCGTTGATAAAGCAAAATCTGTTCGTATAAATAGGCTTAATGATAAAATTTGGATTCAATTTAACAGCTTAATACATCAAATATTACGTATAAATTAGTGGAAAAGAAGTCAAAGATCGCATTAACTTTTTAATTATAAATACATGTACTTACACCTTAACAATAAAAACATTTTACGTAAGTGTCTAGGTAAAACTTGTCTTCTTGTTTCACGGTTTCGAAATAACACGGTCGAATATAAAGACACCTATTATTCGTCTATTTTATTCATATCATCATTTTACACGATGGAACATATATCCGTGTAAAAAGAGGATTGATCTTGCTTTGTGGCCCGCGTGAATACAATGGTTTTGCATGTCTTATCTGATGCATAAAGCATTTTTTAAAATCATAAATAAAAACATAGTTGTTTTTTTTAATTTTAATCAAAAAAAACAACGACGTGCAAGTAGAATATACCTTGCATTTTATTTTGCTTCAGATTTTTTTTTAAGGCAGAAAGTATTTTACGAAATAAAATAAAAATAGAAAATATGTCAAACCGTTTGAAGAACCGCAAACCAACTGAAGATGGTTTTCATTTGAAAACTGTAGTTAAAAAAAAACTTTAATGCAAAAGATTAATCGAGACATCTTTCTATTTATGAAATTTAAACAAAAAAATACGACAAGAAATATTTAAAATCACTTTAGGGTGTTCACTGTCAATACTTGGTGGAAAGGCATTATATTAATAAAAACACAATATTCCTTTGTTTTTCATTCCACTTTATTTCATAGGTTAGGACCGGTCTCGCTCATTGCGAGCTCAGTTGACAATTCTATTAATAAAGTGGAATGAAGTACAAAGGAATATTGTGTTTTTATTAAAATATTTAAAATATAATAGTAAAAACACAATATTCCTTTGTACTTCATTCCACTTTATTTAATATGTCAGGACCGGTTTCGCTCATTACGAGCATCGTCAACTGATAAGAAATATAATTTAACCATGATATTTCTTATCAGTTGACGATGCTCGTAATGAGCGAAACCGGTCCTGACATATTAAATAAAGTGGAATGAAGTACAAAGGAATATTTTGTTTTTACTAATATAATGCCTTTCCACCAAGTATTGACAGTGAACACCCTAAAAGTGATTTAAAATATAAATTGATGTTTATATGGAAATTACAGATGACCTATTTTTGCTCACTTCGCTGGCTACTACGGGCTTGCTGATTTAGATATAATTAATTCCGAAAACATACGAGGTCCTCCGGGAATCCTCGCACGTGTATGGCGATGTTATTGTTGGTAACAGATGCATTAGTGTCATGAAAAGCTTTTGAATTATTGATCAGAAAGCAAGTGCATTATTTCGTGAGCTTTTTGGCTTGTATCCTGTTTGCTAATTGATTGCATACAGAATTGGCGAATGATTGTGTTACGCAACGCGATTTTAAATTCCGGCACCAGGTTATATTTTATTTTTTAATGAATTTTCCAGCGATGAAAATGGGTAGCCGGCAATTTAAGCGGCCGGGTAACCATAATTATTTAGCTATGGCGCGGTACTGTAACGATCAGAAATATTTAATTAAACTCTTGTCGAAATCATAACATTGTTATTTTTTACAATTTACACTTTCTCTAGTTAAAGTACTGTTTTCTATTTAGATCACGTAAAATTAGATTTTCTAAAGCCAAGTCCGATCTCAATGTGGGAATATGGCCTCCATTAGGAGGTATCTTGACAAAAGTTGCTCAACATCCTTTTTTTCAAAGAGAAAAGGGATATAAGAAAACGGCTAGGATATGAGAGTGGTTAACTAATGACTCATGCCCCGTTACGTTTGGTTTGAAAGGTCAGGAGAGTATTTTTTGTCATCACAGACATCTATGCTTTTGAACAGAAATCAATTGAAAAATGCTATTCGTATTGGGATTCGAACTCGTGAGATCTTTCACTGAAGTCAAAGACGTTGACCACTGCGCCACGGACTCGCCATAGTTATTCAAATGATTTAAATCCCATTTAAAAATTAGAGGGATAAGATTTAAGAAAAATTCAAATGTAAATTTTTAGTGAATTGTATAGATAATATTTACAGGAAAACAATTTGTCGATCGTACTTTTAATTTTCAACTTATCTAAGTAATATGTCTGATAAATTTCTTCATCTTCTTTGACTATGTTTGTTTCCAATGTAGTGATTCCCTGTCTACTTCAAATTGATTCGCTTTCTCCTATGACATGGCAGCATTTCTCAGTTCCGTCGAGTAAATCCTGTGGATAGTATCCGAAGGTTGTCGGGATTCCGCCGATTGGAAGAAGAAGCAAACAGGATTTTGGTTCTCCGGAGGGGAGGTATCATGACCCTAACGTAACAGGGTGCTCTCTTATCTCCGCTGAGAAAATTATTATTTATATTTTTCTAAAATATAAAATAGTTATTCCAGTACCATATCATTATAGAATGGAATTAAGTATGTGCCACTCGAATCAATATCAAGTATTAAAATGTAATCTAGCAAATGCCGTCTGAAATAATCATATCGTTGGTATCAAATTTTCGATTCAAAATTCAAGGCGTTTCATTCAAATCCAATCATTAAAATTGATGAATTTTCGACAGCTATTTCATTAATTATTATCCCTACCATAACCCTGTATGATTAATTATAATATCAGTGCGCAGTTTGATTTGGGGGGTAGCATTCCATTTGCTAGCACATCATTAAGGGGTATGTACAGAGCGGCCCATCTCCCTGTCAGTGTAATCCGTCGCAACTCCACTAAACCCTTGTCATATGACGGCGAAGTTTCATCCATCTCCCGGGGATGAATCCTTGAGCAAACAACCCTGAGGTATTGCTTCACAAATCTCTTATGGACAGCTTTGCGGGGTCTGCGCAGACATTGACGAATTAAAATTATCGGGACCCATTTGATTTTCAATGTGTCAGCTGGAAATATTCCACACGATCGATGCTTAGTAAACATTGTATTCGAAATGCTCATCAAATATCTTATCTGCTCGATAGCTTGCAGCTGAATTATACTCGTCACATATAAACACTCAAGGGGTATAATCAATTTTAAATATTAGATAAAATTAAGCATCATATGTATATAAGTAGAAACTAGATGTGTTATGATGATGTAATAAATAATATCTAAGTAATAAGGTGAAGTTCTCATAAGTTATATGTATAGTTGAAAAACATTTCGACTTATTTCTTCATCAAATCTATGTCTAAACACACATAAACTTAGCGACATATACTAATAAGAGATACACAATACATCCTCTGATAAACTCTGATATCTTTATTTATATTCCAATATATAGTATAATATAACATTTAAAAAATTGACTGTGTTTCCCGGATCGATAACAAATATGGGATTATTCAAAGCATTTTTTTTTAAATTTAACTGATTATTTATAATTAATTACATTAGTATTTTGTAAAGGTCTTAGCAACGGCGAGTTACTTCTGGTGTATGTAGTTAAGTAAAAGTAAGTTTAAATATAGTTCTGATAAGGGCGATATCCGAAATAGTTATCAATCATATATAAAATTATATATGTAGAAATAAAATACTTGGATATTTTTTTCACTTTATAACAACGGAGTTCTACCAAGTGAATACAAATTCAATTAACCAATAATTTATTTTTTGGATTGTGCAAATAAAATTAATTCATTGATAGTAGAGTCTTGCCAAAAGCAAAACTATTTTTTTATACTTATTATTAAATATATCTGTCATATTTTATACTTGACTTTATAGAGATGCTACAGTAAAGGTGGCATGAATTCTGGCTTTGATTGAAGACAATAATGAAATTGAAACATGCATTAAAATAATGATTAATGAAAGTTGAGGTAAAAAAATATTTATTAAATATATTGAATGAACTATTTACGAAGGCATATTTTTTTCTCAAACATAACTGAAAAGGATAATTTATTTTTTGTTGTGTTCTTTAGAAGTATTATTCAACCATTCAAAGTATCAATGACTTAATTCTTACTTACAGTTACAAAACGTCTTTTCGATTGCCAAAAAATAATATTTATCATCTACATTTAAGAGAACCTTTGTCACATTGACAAACGATTCCTTATAATGCCGAAAGTCACAGATTCTCAAACATTATGAAATTATAAACATCATCACAGGTTGATATTTGATTTATTAATGTATTCTAAAGTCTGTGACAAACCTTAATTAAAACTGGATTTTTATGATCACAATTTTGTCACGAATTACGAAAAACATAAAAACAAAAACACATATTTGTAGTCAAAGACAATTTTAACAGTCAAACTACGATTCTGTTTGTAATGGTACGGCAGGATTAGATAGAGCAAAAATGGACGAAAGCATTACACGTTCAAAATACGGAAGATTTAGAAATCAATATAATATATCATTGGTAAATTCAATGGCATTGGAACCGATAGTAAAAGCGATACTATTCGGCAAAAGCAATAAGCTTTTTGCAGTGTTAAAATTCAATGTAATAATTAATTATCAATTACAAATGTTATGTGTGGTTTTTATAACATACTTCAATAATCATAAATTTGGTAGGTAGATGAGGTAGGAGTTATTTTACCCTGTCCGCTGAAAGTGAGAGGCATGTAAATTCATGATAAAGCATTTTTATAAATTTTTTTTTAAGAACTTGCTGTTATAAATACGTTTATACAATAAATTTGAATCGTTCAAATTATGTACATTCACACAATTTTTGTTACTAACGAACCCAGGATTCGCCTTTCGGCATCTTCATGCGTTCAAGTGCACTTGATGAACTTGAACTGACGCTTAGTAAATGATGGATCGTGTTTTTATATAAGAAATAAATGTATCACTTAGTTGAATGCCATTACTGGCGAAAAGGGAATGCATACAGATTTTAATGGTGAGTAATTTAAAGAATTATATTCATTTTTGATTGTTGGAAAAAAATATGATTATACGTATATGTAAGTACAAAACAAGTATGGTATAAGAGTGGGGAATTCGACAGATTAACCTGTTCATTAAAAATCAGTAAACTACTAAAATTTCTTGGAAAATTAATTTATTCTCTGTATTTGAGTGTAACATTCTAATCCCTAGTTCCTCATTGAACACGTGGTTTTCTGGGTGGCGTTTATACTCATTTTAAAAAAGGTTTAAGACAGAATGATGGTGATATAAAAATTCTTTAAATATCATAAACGTACGAGCCATGTCTCCGATTATAAGACGCATGTTTTATTTCTTCCTATTTTGTTATTTATGAATTCGGGGTGTGTCTTATAGTCGATAGCGTAGTACACGATACTTCGTTGCATTTTTTATTCTAATCGTTGAATAAAATTAAGGTTACGTGTAATAATCGAAGAAATACGGTAATTATTAATTCAGTATAAGGAGGACCGAGTGTAAGAGTAGGTTTGACAATCGCAATCTCACATTACTTCGACGTAAATATTCAAGTAAGCGTCCTTTGTAATATAACAAGGGCGGTTGCAAACAGGTGTCGAATTTCCCAGCGAATATAAACTTTCTTCGCCTTTCTTTCTATTGCCAGACGATAAACGCTATGCGGCACCCTTCTTACGCAGCAACAGAATATATAGTAATTATATGACAAAGAAATTCACGGCTGTGTGATTTGTTTGTGAAAAAAACACACAAAAAATATTCCCCCATTATCGGTCGGGAAAAAAGTAAATCGTGAAATTTGTAAAGAAAAAACAAGAATTATTTATTATTGACGCGGTGAAGCTATGCAAATTGCGAAATTATGAACGTATGATAAAATGGTGATTGATAATTTCATCTAGGTGTATTGTCTTGTATACGTCATTAAATAAATACAAATTATTTTTATATGTTCTGTTTAGTCATTTTCTGTTAGGACATGGAATCGTATAAATGTATTTTTAACAGATAGTGAACAAAATAAATTCTGTAAAACTCTTTTCCGGTGAAATCATTAAGAATAATACTTACAGCTCCACTTATATCGGGAGATACGTTACACAAAAACGTTACGTTACGTTACAACAGCCGTGTTAAAAAGATTGAGTAAATATAGGTACATAAATGAATGATCACATGTATTTGCTTCGAAGTTATGGACGGATGTCCAAGACATTTAAAAAATCAAATACTTGGTATTCTAATAGAATATAAGCAATACTTTGATGAATGTGTAGTGCCATCTATACTGAGTCAATATAGATAGGTTTTTAAAATATCGAATTCGAGTGTATATTAGGCAAAATTATTTTTCTCAAAAACACGCAGTATCTCTGGGACATATGATTTATTTGTGCGGTATTCAAACGGTTAAATATTTAAAAATAAAACACGATTTGGTGTATCTCACCTCAATGTGTTAACTCAGAAAGACCTCACAATTTTGCTGGTTTATAAGGTAAGCGTGTTGAAGACAGAATTATTTTACACTTGCTTAAATTATATATCTTCACTAATTTTACGAAAACCATTTCTGAACTAATTAGAAAGCTTATTTACGATGCAGTTGATTTATTTATTAACCTTATATTATATTTTCAAAAGGGAAACTTTACAGCTGTTTGTGAGAATGCAAGAAAATCTCCTCCGCGAGCTTTCGCAGAGCGTCAGGCAGGTGAGGCGTCCAACATAAAATAGGTCCGCCTACCCAAAGGAGCCTTAAAGCAGGCTTTGATTGCGCGCCAAGACACCTAGCGGAGGATTTTATTACACTTGTGTCGGGGGTGAAATTACAGCCTCCGTACCTAACGCGTACCTATGTGCCTGAGCTTTCACAGCGCTCTAGAGTTCGGCAATGGGCGCTTTTGAAATATTGTTGGCGTGCGAGATATGAGCTTTTATTATCGCAGAACATAAGAAATTTCAAAAACGTGGCGCCGTTTAAAATGTCTTTCAAAATGTTTAAGGTATAAGAGTTTTTCTGACATTTTCAAGCCATCCAGCCCTTGGTGATAAAGCATTAAAATATATCAAAATTTCATTTTGAGTAGAAGCCTTATCATAAAGATATTTCATACTTTATAAAAGTGCTATAACACAAGCGAGAATCATGCTTTGATTACATAACCGTGTAGAGAAATTATATATAAAATATTATTTTATGGTAAATGTTAATACAAATTTCTAGTGTTTTTTTTCAATATTATACGTTATCATTTCGATTTATCGTTTCCCAAATTGTCGGCAATACTGCAAGTTCTAAGCATGTAAATTTGACATATGAGACAAAAAACTATGTTATTACAAAAATAAAAAAACGTTTTACTTACGTTTAGTATTGAAATAATTGAATATCATTCAGCATTGAAAATAAAGATATGTGTGAATAAAAAAATATGCCAATGATATTAATATATCGCAACAAGTAAAAAAACTACTTTTACCAAAAAAATAAGTAACGCTTTTTTACAATATTGGCAAAAAAAATATCGGATATAAAAGGTCACAAAGAATGGCTCATTAGCATAAGATTTGGAAAAATTACCATTTTTTTTAAGCATACGATAATGCTTAAAACAACTATTAATTCCAGAATTGAGAAGTTTTTTTGACTACCGACGGATATGAAAAAAAATTCAAATAAACACACAGTCTCAAAAAAACTGGCATTTAAATATAAAATGATAAAAATCAAAACTGACGTATACATGTTTTGGAGAGGATAAAAAAATCAGCCTCGCGCATCTTGGGTCGACTTACAACCTGACAACCCTCTTCAGTGTAAAAATAATATGCCTCTCTATGCGAAAACACGAGTTCGAATCCACATTCACGCATAAATTATTACTCTCACCATGGAAACTTCAGCCTGGGAGATCTCACGCTGTGTTCGCGAGAGTGTAGGGTTTCGTAAGTAAGCTGAGAGGGAATGACACTGACAGGCAAAAAGAACCGAGTGAGTTAATGCGATTCGAAGTAGACGCAAAGTTATAAATTTGAAGAATTGTCTTGTATTTCAAGGATGATGTTACACTGAAAATAATACATTGACAAGTGGCTTAGAAAGAGCATATTTAAGATTTAGATTATTCCGTCATTCAATTTGAATTTATTTAGAAATTTAAACGTTTGTATTAGTCAACATTTTTGTTTTGTTCATCGTAGTGGGTTGAGACGTTGAGTGGTCTACGACATTCAAATTTCAATTTAAACACTGAATAGAAAAATCAATTTACCATTTTATATTTGACGAACGCATACATATTCATCATCCAATCTTACAAACAGAGCGAAGCGATTAGCTTATTACTGATTCTTTCTGAGCTTCAATCTATCTTCGAATAGAAAAATACGGGAGCCTTAAACTAGTCTTAAGAAATAAATAGGATAATGGATTACAACATTGCAGAACTTGTAAGACTCTATGCTTAATACCTAACACAATGTTTTGTTATATTGTAAGAGGTGTTAAATATTCGTTGAAAGAAAATAAATATTGATTATTCGGACGTTTTACTATTTCAATAGTAGAACAATTTATATGAATTTAACATTTATATTCATTTTCGACGAGACGCGTTGAACGTATTATTTGTCATCGCGTTCTAGTTTCCAAAACGTATCTGAAGTGAAGTTAAATGGTGTTTAAATAAACAAAATAAATTATCACTTTTAATGTGTTCACTGTCAATACTTGGTGGAATGTCATTATAATAAAAATAATAAAACATTTTTAGTACTTTTTCCAGATAAAATTTATTGGATCAGGACCGGTTTCGCTCATTGCGAGCATTATCCACAGATAAGAAAAGATATATAAACAGTGCTATTTATACAAATTTAAATTGTAATAAAAGGTGTAAGCAACTATTAACAATGAAAGGGATTTACAAATTACATTATAATTACACAAAATTAAATTGCTTAACGCAATTGCTAGAGCGGGAAAAACACAAAATCATCATTAAGTTATTTACTTTAGTAATGTAGTTTCACTTTGTTAAAAATTTCCCAAATTTTAATTGGGTTTATAATTAAAATCATTTGCCACTTATATTTATTAGTCTTTGATGATTTTTTTAATTGTATGTTATAGGTGTTAACATTGTTAAACAATTTAATTTTGTGTAATTATGATGTAATGTGTAAATCCTTTTCATTGTTAATAGTTCCTTACATCTTTTATTTCAATTTAAATTTGTATAAATAGCACTGTTTATATATTTTTCTTATCGGTTGATAATGCTCGCAATGAGCGAAACCGGTCCTGAACCAATAAATTTTATGTGGAAAAAGTACTAAAAATGTTTTATTACCTTTATTTTATTAAAATAAATCACACACTAACTAACATTCTGTTAACCCAGTGCTGTAATTTACATTAGTAACACTATTATTACTATGAATGAATAAGAATATCTGAACATCAAAAAATAGCCGAATATGATCAACTTATCAGAATCCCTACTATTGCACAATCTTCATTGAAATAACACTAATCTAGCGCTTAAAACTTGTTAAAGTTTTCTGTTGGAAAGCTTGTGATATGACCAAAATCAATGTCTGTGATGCTCAATCCTGGGTCTGCTATACTAATAATATGATTTATAATAAAAACATCAGAATCAGTTAACTATTTCATAGAAATAAGTGCGAATCATTGATTTACAGTTTCTTTGTACGTGAGAAAAACTTCTGACGGTTGGTTTTTGTTAAAAAAACCATGTAACATGCGTTACATATTTCATGTTTTTAAAATTCGAACAATTCAGTTTTGTGGTCGGCAAAACAGCTTGCTATATAACCGCAAAGGTAAATCGTAGACTGGAGGCATTTTATTTACGTTTCTAGAATATAAAATATTTCATCCTTCATTTACGCCCAAAATGGTGATCGCGATGTAAATTATGTAAATATAACCTTAAATGCTATAGTAGACACGCGTCGACGGTGAAAAGCCGTCTTCAAAGGGTAGTAAACGATCCAAAAGAGATACAATAATAATTAATATTTTCTTTACCGACCTCTAGGAAAATATTAATTTCGCCCGCGGCTTGGTTCGCTCCCCGTTCCTCGCAAGACAAGAAAATCTACCCCAAAGGGTTAACTGTCGCATCAGTTAATTAAGGCTTTTAAGGCTCCGGTATCACCTTTGATTCGTAATTACTTTGAGGGATGATGACAGGTCAGTTGGCAGGTCATTACTAAGAGCTCGCTGCCTTTTTAATATTCTAAGGAGCTTGAGAAAGCTTTCTGATTTTCGGTTCACTTTTGACTGAATATTTACGACGTCTTTAAAGTTATCTTGCTGAATTTTATAGAAGATTCCTTTCGTCGAGAATACAGAGAATACGAGTTATTTATTATGAATTTCAACGTAGATTCATTCAAAGCAGCCACAATATTGCATACCATTATTATTTATTGAAATGAACTGTTTGACGCAATTTTGTCCTAATATCAGTATGTTTAACAGTCTATTTAGGTCAGTTTCGAGTTGTCAATGTTGTATGCCGTCAATAAATTTGTTCACAGATACCTTGAAAACTTTCTGACACAATGCAATTATAAAATAAACCGATCGAAAATCTAAAAAATATGGTTATTTTTTAGAAATTTTAAATATATGGATTGTATAAGTATATGGATTTATACAGCTACTGTTTCCGATATTGAATCGCAAGGCAATTTAAAGCATACGGAAGTATTTTGTTGCACGATCAACGGATTTGTTAATTATAAAATTCTTATGATGAATACTTTTTCAATATCCAGTTTTGGGATATCATCTGGAATAATCCGTAAAAGTGGAAAAACTAAATAAAACGGATAGTGATACTATTGTAATTATAAAAAAATGAAATATGAAGCTACAGATTTATACTGTCTAAATCACGTATTACATCCGTTAAGAGATAATATATTATAACGAAAACCATAAAACTGTTTTTTCACGCAAAAAATGGTGAGGAAACATGTTTTTTTTCTCATCCAAAACGTATAATGCGTATCGCCGTATCGTATAAGAAATAAATCATATTATTTTAGCCAATTACATATGGCAACTGACGCAGTAGTCTGGAGGTCACGGTCGAAAGCTTGATCGGCTGGTCGCTCGTGCGTCGATGTATTTCGCACGTGATTCTGGATAAATATATTTTTATGTCAGTTATTGATAAAGATTTTCAGAGTCAAAGAAAGATATGAATGTCTTTCACAACAATAAAAAGTTTCAAGTGCCACGTTAGGCAATCGCTGCCATTTGACATTGTGAAGGCTGCGTTAAAATACAGTTTAATATCGTGATATTGACTGCTAAAATATTTAAAAAAAAAATGGTTTTTGTGGTTAAGAGTATATTATTAAAGTGACTGTTCTGGTAGAAGTCGGTAAGAAACAGATTGATAGTTTTGACTTCTGAGTGAACAGCAAATAAAAAAATTCAGTTTTTGGGATTGAGCTCCTAGAGTCGATATTTTATGTTACATAGATAATAATACCAAAATAAAGACGCATTTATGCCGATCTGACACAAATAAGAGTATTAAATTACAACACAATAACAATCGCCTACTATTATTGATTAAATTGGTAGAACTCTATTGTTATACGGTAAAAAATAGCAAAGTATTTTTTACATCACAGTGATTTAAAATGAATAATTATTTCTAAATGCTCTGCGCGGGTCATAGATTACGAATAATCTTGACAGGGTGTTCATAAATTAATTCATTTACACCATCGCGTTCTTGAATTCTCTTCTAATATATTGGAAAAACTATCATTGAAAATATCTAAAAAAAATTTTGTTGTTAGCGAAAGACCGTCGAACTTATAAGTTGTTATAAATCTTTCTTTGAAACTCGTCTAGACGATGGGATCCCGTTATGGGTAAACAATACGCTTAAGGTGTAACTTATACTAGCTTATACCTATCAAGAAAGACAGTAATCTGGAACATAAGCACACTTGTAAAGTGCTCAAATTTTGTATAATGGTTTTTTTATTACAGTCATAAAAATATTAGCATTTTCAATGGTGAGCTTTTGTTTCAGTATTGCATTTTATTCGCATAATCGTAAATACCACATTGCATTCATTGCACTTGCACTTTGCAAATTGCAAATTGCACTTGCGTCGTTGTTCTGCCGGAGACAAGAAAAATCAGCTAGAGCAAAAATAAACTACTATTTAACATGAATTATAAATATCTTTGAATTTAAAATAAGCATTGCTAATGTTCCATATATTTTGAAATACATATTAAAATCTTATGGAGAAAGTACATCACAGACAGCCATGTTCAATCGTGATTTTTTAATCTAGTTGTAATATTCACCTAGGCGGGACTTGAGCCCATAGCAACTCGGTTAGCAAGCTCTAACGCTACGTCTTACCTAGGCGAAATCACTGCGAACGCGATTGAAACACGGTTTAAAGCGAATCAAAGTATCAAACAAATTGATCACAGCGTGCTTTTGTCAAGTGGACACTCTATAGCGGCGGAGACCATTTGATATTATCGTGCCGCACCCAGTCGCTTTGCATTTGCTTTGATTTCGTCCACGTAAGACGTACAGTTTCCGCCAGAGCATAGAATAAGAATTAAGATTATTAACTTGTATTTAAAATAATTTTCTGTATACCAAAAGCTTTTATATAAGCAAGAATCGAGGATACTTCCCATTTCAAGTATTTAGGAGCAATAAAACATTGTCTTGTATTATCATATTATTAATAATACGTATAAATCTTTTTAACATAACGTAACATAAACACAGTATTCTTGATTCTACAGTTCGTTGTGTTTTGTGTGTAATCAAAATTAAGAAAATCATCAATCGAACAGTGTAGAATTGCTGTTTTTGATCGTATATTCTTACAAACTGTAATGTATAGTTGGATGACCACTAACCACTGAACGGGCAGACCATGTTAAACAGAGCGTAACGCATCTTACTCTTTGAAAAGCAGGGATGGGGCAAGCTGTGCGGCCACATTACATAGTATGTTTGCCATATTGTACAGCAAGAAATTAACACATGTTTGAAAACACTACACAATTTACAAATAATTATATTACTACATTATATTAGAAAAATGAATATGCAAAGATTATCTTTCAAATATTCACAATTTTATATACCTGCATGAAAAAAACAAGCGCGTACCTGTGGTCAACGTCGTTGATTTCGGTTACGGAGGTCACGGGTTCGTATCCTAGTACATACAGTTTTATAAATTGATTTTTCAATCGATTTATGAATTTATGTTCGAAGGCATGGATGTATCCCATTCCATAAACAGGACGTATCGAAAGCGATTAGCTAACCACTAGTCCTGTCCTTCTATTTCTACTCTCTTTGGAAAAAGAGAGGTTGAGCAACTGAGTAACAAGCAGTTCTCGTAGAAACACTTATGTTGAGATGAACTTCATTACTAGTTTATATGCTCCACATTGTGAGCGAACATGGTAAAAAAAAATATGTGATAAAACATGGAGACATCCATAACCTTGTGGGACCAAAAATAGAGGTAAAAGTCAGAAAGCTTCCCTTATCCATCTAACGACATATGTATCCGAGAATACAATGGTAATATCACTTGGAGAACATATAACATATGTTGATGTAAAATATACAAAAAATGTAAAAAGCCAAAGGCATCTATGCGATGGGATTGAAATGGAAGTCTTAGTTCTTTTTTTACCTCACCTTCAATTTTGAAGGGCGGTCAATGCTGGAAGTAAGGTTAACATTAGGGTATCCAATCCCGGGATTTCGGGATTGGGATTAGTTCACCGAGGAATTTGAAATCCTCAATTCCCTATACTTTTTCCTCACTCACATTATCTTCAAACCTCGTTTTTTTTTAGCTCACCGAAGAATTTGAAATCCTCAATTTGGTATACTTTTTTTCCCAGATTGTCACAGAAGCTCGTTTTTTTTTACCTCACCGAGGAATTTGAAATCTCCGATTTGGTATACTTTTCCCCAGATTGTCACAGAAATTCGTTTTTTTTTTTAGCTCACCGACGAATTCGAAATACACAATTTGCCAATTTCCTGTCAATTTCCAGAATTTCCTCAAAATTTCTCAATCCCGAAATCCCGGGATCGCGACCATGTCAATCCCGGGATTTTGGGATACCCCGGGATACCCTTGTCAACATATAAACACCTACGGCATTAATATAATAGTAATCTTGATAACTTTGTTATTCCACTTTTTGTGCTATAACTTGTACCATATGGAATGGTTTTTATGTTTCTAAAATAACATAAAGTAATCATTACTATAAAAATTACTATAAAAGTTTTCTTACTATAAAAATCCACATTAAATGGTTCTCCTTGTTGGACCTGTACTTTTAGATTGGGTAGTTGTTTCCTTGTATGCTAGGATTTGCCAATAATTTGAAGAAGCTTTCCAATGAAAAAAAAACCCAGCCCTGCTCCTGGCAATAGACAATACAAAAATTTTCTACATGACAGTAGCCAATTTTTAATTATTAATTTACCGCAGTTTTTTTAGTCAGTAATAGTTTTTGGGTGGCGGTTACTACGTTAAATTGTTTTCTAGAAGTAATAGTTTTAGCACAAGAAATAATTTCTACACAACACAACTAAGTCTTAAATAACTGCCATTATGTACCGTTTCGGAAATGTGGTTTTCTTGACTAAGTAATGGCATTCAGAAAATTAACAAATACCCTATTTGTATACATTATACATATATTAGCAGCAAGCTATTAGGGGCGAAATTGCCTTTTAATATATTATGCATCTACATCACGAAGTTAGTTTCGGAAACTAAATATATTATTCAAATGGTCTGAAGCCTTGGCTACGGTATCAGTTATTGGAGTAAGTTAGTTTGTCCGTCAATGTGAGAAGCCAGGGAAACTATGAGGAACAAATCGATCAGCCGCAAACAACCCTCGGGCGGACTAGTAGCGAAGACTAAACGTTGCGGTCAATAGATTGTATAAAATACTAGCTCGGGACCAAACTGTATGGACAAGTAAATACTGGTCGGTATATAGCATGGATTATTGATATATTGAGCTAAAATTTGGTGAAGAGAATTTCAATATAGCGTGAGAAATTCATCACAAAATAAATATCAGTGTAGTATATTCTATAGGTGACAAGCTTCGTTAATATTGATAATGTAATGCTATTATAAAAAGTATGTCAATTGTTTTGTGTACTTTAAACTTCTGATCAACACATCGAATACACTCATTGATGATATATAACATGGAAGGTTATGGAAGCTCTCCCTACTAGGGAATCCAATCCCGGGATCCCGTGCAGTTTTCGATACATTTCAATCCCGGGATTAGAAGACATGATCCCGAAACTTTCGGGATTGATTTTCTTATAAAATAGAATCGTCTTGGCTTAGAATAGAGGATTCTTGGAGGAATAACATATTCGAAAATAAACTCTGCAGACGAAAACTATAAAACGAAATACATACTAGAAGTCACTTATGGTAATAAATTACGTTTTATTGAATCACAAAAATATGAAATTATGAAGCATATTATAGATTACTTACTGTAAGTGGACACTTTTGGCGATAAGACGATTTTTATAAGTGTGAAATATTTCTTGTTTCTTTCTCATATTGCAATGTTGATTGACTTTTTATTTATTTTTACGACATTTCGGCTTTGCTTTATGTTTTATGCGTTGTTATGTTGATTATTATCTGTCAAATCCAGTGTGAAGATAACTTAAATGATTTTTCTATTGCTATAAATATGTATAAGACTTTTTTAAAAATATTTTTTTTGACTTATGCGGTAAAACAATAACATAGTAACTCTTTAAAGACTTATGCGGTAAAACAATAACATAGTAACTCTTTAAAATTAGACTCAACAAAAAATCACTCCTTTTAGTTCCTATATAATACCAGTGTCAAAAAATATATTTCATTACTTCTACAGTCGTTTTCCCAAGAGACTATAATAGAGAATATAATGTAGAATAAGTTGTATTATTAATTTTTGACTATTATTATAAATTTCATTTATAAAAATAAAATGTGTAGCACTATAAAAAAAACCCCAATTTCGGGACTAGCCCTGGGATCCCGGGATCATAAAATTGTAATCCCGAAATCCCGGGTCAACATTTTGGCTCAGTCAACAATATAATCAGTGTATAGCGCGAAGGACATCTTTCTACTACTCAAGAAACTTATTTTTTTTCATACACTGTAAAAATATTTAATATTTAAAAACTATTATAAAAAAATATTTATCAACCTAATTATTACGTACACATTGGGTAAATATTTTCCAGAACATGTAATATTTTTTTGGTTACAAAAATAATCAAAAGGAAAACAAATAAGTACTTCATTAAAATAACGGTAATAACATCAAAAATCCTCTTAAGATATAAATTCACACTGAGTTGTCAACAGTGAGCTTTCGAAAATCAAAACATGTTATAACATATGAATTACCATCAAAGTATACGGAAGTAAAAAATCTTTCATGTTTTGCTTTGAGAAGTAAGCAACAGCCTATAAGATTGGAAGTCTTGAACTTATTTAACAGTAAAACTATACTGGGATAAGACCTTACAAGGAATTCGTTAATATCAAGTAAGCCTTTATGAAATACATTGTATTATGAGCCGAGGCGACATATTGAATTTCTCGAGAATTTTATCTAACATGCTACTGATTTCTATCAGGGTTGCCGTTCAGAGATCGTTCTTTATTGGAGATTTTTCTTTATATGTGTCACATAAGACGATAGCTATAAGGATCTTTATTTTTTTTCTGAGGCGTTATGTATTTTATAGTAACATAAATGTCAACTGTCAATTACATATATCTATGCGAAGACATATATTATTAATCATAGTTCTTTATCTAATGTTTTTTATATATTCGGCAAGAAATAAAAAAAATACCTTTAATGCGTTCACTGTCACAGATGTCACTGTAAACATGATTGTATTCGATCATCAATTGTATTGAACTATTGATGAAAATATAAATTGACACAGCGTGTATTAAAAAGTTTTTTTGATTCATGCCCGCTCCCAGTCTGGATAATATTACCTCCTCATGGTCAACAGAAGTTTTTCTACGAGAACTGCGTGTTACTCAGCTGCTTAATCTCTCTTAGTTTCTAATTAAGAGTAGTAATAATTTAAAGAGTAGGAGATAATTTTTATTAGTAATCACATGCATCCATGCCTTCGAATAGAATTCGATAAATATATTTAAAATATACTGCTCGAACTGGGATTCGAACCCGTGAAATCTGTCACGAAAGCCAGCGATGTTGACCACTATCTCATGTACATGAATATAATGTAATTAGTGCAAAACATCTTTTTTAGACTAATTGTTTGTCAATGATAATAAATCAGCAACTAAACTAATTCATCCATCAAAGCGTAGCTACTGCTCCGTATCTACGCGTACTTCCAGTCAACATGTTTTCAAGATTAAGTTATCAGCCTACGGGGATGTAAAGCTTCATGCCTTGTATGGTATGCGTAGTCTGTTCCGAAACTAAACTTCTGAAAGTCGGGAGTCTTTGAAGGGCACGTAGGACCTACAATAGCGCCAACTCTCTTGTTGATCTACAATGTCAATAACTCGTGTATAAGGGATAATAATTCAACTGGCGGAGGAAATTATTAGGGGTAAACTGTTACAAGAATTTATAATCAGTAGTTACATTTATAATTAATATTTAGCCACGACCAGGCGTTGTAAACGTTTTAGTGTAAGAAAGCCACATTAAATTAGCTGTAATATTAAGAGAAATATTGAACGACTATGGCGCCTTCGCTTATAACAAGGACACATTTTATTTCCCGTAGTTACATTGTTGTCAATGAAAACGCCGAGTACTTGATATAAGTGGTGGGTTACCACATGGATCCAGAACAAGGAAAGAAAAGCGATTTCTATTCACTCACTCGCTCATTTCACTCGTCGGGTCATTAGGCCGAGTACTGTACTTCGCGCTTAGATTGTTTAGTATTCGGCCGAGTACACTATCTCGGAAGGTGTAAATGATGCATACAATAAGGCATTAAAAATATATTTAGTGCCACCAATATTTTCATACAAAAAGTCAATTTAAGTTAGCGGGAAGAGGCCTGCTTAACTATTGGAAGACACAAAATACTTACAAAAGTTAAACAACCCTTTCTTCAGGAGTAAAACTTAAGTGCACTAACTAGCACATAATATTCACCGATTGAATAAGATATAATTTTAGTTGTTTTAACTAAAAATAGTTTTAAATAAAAACGGGATCTAGTAAGAAATAATAACGAGTTTAGTATCATCAATTATTGCTTGACAAATAATATTCTTTAAGGAATATCAAACTATAACTTTCGAGATTTATTTGCGTTTCAATAGTAAACTATCAAGTCAAAGATGGATGACTGATAGGGTATCCAATTTCGAAATCCCGATTCTCAATTTATACACGATTTCATGTTTAATGTTCAATCCCGGGATCTCTGGATTGAAAAATTGTCAATCCTGACACACCTGCAACACAAAAAGGGTCCGGGATTGGATACCCTAATCAGTGATGAATTAAAGCTCAACTATAACTCTCTGTGAGCCGATTACTATTGCTTATTCATTTAATCTAGTCGTATCACTTAATAACGAACACAAATGATTCGATTCCAATATAATTGGATTCTCAGCGAGTAGTGAGTTTTCTCACTCGACCTGTCTACTTTTTGTATCATTAAATTTCATATATTGTTACAATTTCAATCAAAAAATCAATTTCTCTACGGAAATGACAATAGACTCTGAGGTTAGATGTAATTGCTGGTATGAAAGGTAATCATAATACTTTTTGTATCAGTATTTCTAATGTCAGCGAGAAAAAGCTGAACAATTCGCTGGGAAATTTCGAAGTCATTGTCTGATAGCAGAAAAGAAAGAATGCATACAAGATAATATTCATGACCTAGTTTCTCATCACGAGCAAAACGTTACTCTTCCTGCATCCCCCATACCACATCAACCGCATAACGGACAAGTGGGTACTTTGTGGGAATGCAGATGGGATAATATTCACAATCTGTTGTCGAAAAGATGAACTCTAAAAATATTAGAAATAAAGAACTTCAATAAAAAAAATATATACAACCAAACCACAACGTATACATTTTCGCAGGAACCGGTGGTTTATTTGAAAATAAAATAATATAAAATACATTTAAAAAACAATTAGATTTTATAAGTTACTTTGTAATTAATTCTACTTAACTTTCAATTTCAATTGTTTCTTTAACTTGTTTGCGTATTAAAATATATGTATAGTTTGGAAATTTTGTCGGGTCGGTAGCGCAATGCTCAACGTCGTTTGCTTCCGTGATGGATCTCAGCATTTTTCAATTTATCAATCTCTGCTTAAACGCATGGATGTTTGTGATGTCTTAGATTCTCTCCCACCTTTCCAATCCACCTTCCAACGAAAGCTATAAGTTAACAATTAGTCCAGCCCTAAGAAAAGAGGTTAGTTGTGTGGAAATTTCAAAGGCTGCGCGGACCGATCAAATATTATTTGAATAACTATCTTGTAGTGCGTACCAATCCGGAATGAGTGCGCAGGGGCTTTCCCAATTGGCGGACGCACGCGCGCGCAGCTTAGAGGGAACGTTGGTGGCTTTGTCCAAACCCAATCTTTTCAACCGAAAAGAATAGCTTTGAAAAAAGAGACGTTGAGAAACTGAGTAACAATTTGTTTGTAGAAAAACTTTTTTGAGATACTTACATTATGATTGTGTTTTAAATTATGAGTGGACATGGATTATAATATACGTATCATTTTGTAGTAGATTTAAATTTAAACAGTATATGTAATGATATATATTTATTTGATATATTATGTAACGGGCGGGTACTGATATAATTGTGATTAAAATGTAATCCGAAACACAAAAAATAGAATTTTTGTAATAACAAGGAATATGTTATTTTTTTAGAAATAATACTAAATTGATTTTTTACGGGCGCGGGGAGTAGCTTTGATATGGTTGTTATCTTTTGGGTTTTTTGTGATCGGGTTTATTATATAAACGCTGCCATACCTTTCATACGCACTGGTTTATTCTCAACGAAATTAATTTATTGACTGAACTCGTATTTTGAATGTTAAACTTAGTAAGGTAAAAATATAAATAATTCTGACGATAGCGTGAAGCCGAACTGAATATCAACGATTTTATTTTTTTATAGTACTAGCTATTTTTCCTTATTATGATGTTGGGATTGACCAACACTATTTTACATTATACCGATCAATCAATATCCGCTATATTCTTGATGAATATGGATTTATAATAGAAAACTTGAAAGTGTACACGAGAACACAAGAAACGATATACGAATAAGGTTGACATATAGCTAGCTAGCTGCAATCAAATTAACTCTTTTTAAAGATTTGGTGGGGTAGGAAAGAATTACAACATTACAAAAATCGATGTCATTGGATATACAATCGTACATGTAAATTACAGTGAGTTTATACGAAGCGAATCGCATATTGTATCGTGGGACATAATTGAAAATATTAAAAATTACAGTTTTAGTATAACAGGTTTAAAAACAACAATACATTTATAATTTATCAATTTGAATCGTTCTAGATTATTTTTTAATTGAATATTTATTAAGTAAGACAAACAAAAAGCGGACATTTATTAAATTAACAGCATAAACATAATCGTACTTCGGTTGTTAATAAAATAAACTGAAGTTTTTACTATTCCATCGCTCAATAGTTATGAAACGTCTGACGTTGCGCTCAAATTTTAAGTGCATTATTGAATGCACTTTGCACAGACCCACCATATGCATAGTCATCCATAAACACTATGATCTCACAGCTTTTGCATCAAAGTGAGCTTTGCCTTCATATCTACATGGGATAGCGGAAAACCTTCGCATGTCATCAAACCACTTAATAGATACATTTGAACGTCCATTACCCTAGGTAAAAATAACGTAGATTAATTGACAGTGGAATTTGTGACGTTGATTTCTGCGAATATTATATATCATTGTTTTTTTATACTGTAAATGCTTTCAATCATATTTGCACTCTTAATGGTCTATGTACTATGCGGTTAGTCTTTAAAGGATCTAAGTGTAAGACTAGTGAACGATTGGTATTGTACACAGTATATATAATTATATTAGGTAAAACGGAAAGAAATTACATTTTTGCCTATGGTTATTTTGGATTTGTGATGAAACTATTTCCTTTTTATGTTAATTTAATTAATTAGAAGCCGGTAGTTCCAAGTTATCTTATGGATTATAATAAATAAGTCACAGGGTGTGTCTTCTTCTTCCACAACCGGTGTCCACTCATACTCATGGTCAATTGAATGCAGCTTGCTCGAGAGTAGGATCTGAAAGTTTTCATAATAATACATCTGATTGAACGATCATAACTTGGAAAGAAAGAGTGTGAGGCGACGACCCAAAACATATTTTTTTAGGGAAATGTTTTATACTTTATAAATCTGAATTTTATTTTCATATTATCATCATATATATTCCATTTTGAGAATTAATTGAGATTATTTCATTAGTAACTATGCATTTGATTGGTCATGCCAGTAAATGTCTGTGTAATGATAATGTTAAAAACGGGCTTACAGCTAGTATTTATATCAATATCCCCATATTAATAAAAACACAATATTCCTTTGTACTTTATTTCCACTAAATTCAAGAATTCAATCCTTCGTAACTATCAGTTGACAATGCTCGCCATGAGCGAAACCGGTCCTGACCTTTTTAAATTAAGTGAAAATAAAGTAGAAAGGAATATTGTGTTTTTATTAATATAATGCCTTTCCACAAAGTATTGACAGTGAACACCCTAAAAGTGATCAATAGTCCTGTTGGGATAAGAGACGAACGAGTAGGAAGTGATTTTAATATCAGCCAGAATAAAATAACGAATGAAAAATTTCTGATCCAAGATTCACGAACGAGACCCCAAAACAAAACCGTCAAAAACGTTTAACGTTTACTTAGGTATATAATATATTGTTGCATAGCAATACAACACTCAGAACTATGATATAGTTTGAAGGATGTTATTTTGACATATTATGCATGTTATCACTCGATTCGAATATTTGTACAGTGACAATTCTAAACTAGGGAAACGATTTCTAGATATTTGTAACGACACTTATAAATTCTACCACTTCAATGTCAAATAAAAATAGTGTGTTAATCAAACATGAAATTATCATATCGACTGTAGAAAGGAAAAATGACGTAACCCACAGTTTTCCCATAACAGTTTTTTGCGATAATCACAATGTATCAAACTTGATACACGTTCTATCAAAAGGATGCAAGCTGCAAATGCCGTATTAGTATCTAAATTTAGCTTTTAAGTTTGAAAAAGATGACCTTGTAAAAAATTAAAACCAAGAAAGAAGACTGAAATAAAGGTTTTCCCTAGACAATGTCATTAATTAGTATTAGATTATGTCAATTAAACACCAGTGTATATGTCTCCGTGCACTTCAAGGTGGTGTATAATTCATAATTTGCATATGGCCATCAAACACGTTTTTTGCGCCTACGTGTGGGTTACGTCCCTTTTCCTTTCCACAGTCGATATGTTTAAATAAATGCGACACACTAGACTCTGTGTGTCGTATCATAATCAAAACACAAACATTTATAGCAAAATGACACACGTATTGTTATCTACTATCAGTTGTTTACCACGAAATGACGAAGAGCAAATAATAAAATGAGTATGTAAATTATTTTATTATCACCTTCAAACGCAATTATAGCGACGCAGTAAAAAACGCGACATATTGTACAAAAAATTATATGTTTTTTACCTTTGGTATATCAATAAAGTTAACGTTTTTAAAAACGGATCGATTATTTAAGTGAAGGACCCAGAAGACTTCACGTTGTTATAATTTATTGATATATTATAACAAAATAGATATGAAAATAATTGCATTCGCCTATGACAGCCATACATAATATATTAAGCAATGTCACCACAATATTAAAAAGTGTTTTTTACAAAATAATAAACGACGAACCCTACATAGTCCAATCGAATCGTTTGAGGTGAAAAAATAAAAGTATTCGAATCTTACAAATATTTTTAGAAATTATATTACAATGGAGTTCTTCCAAGTAAATGCCGATTCTTTTTTTTTAGTTGTAGAGATTAGAGACCGTTGGGTTAAAATGTTTTCCTACCTCGCTGTGAAACTTTTGAGATATTTCATGAGCGAACTCGCGGATGGTAGGTATTTTCAAGTCTCTATGAAGCAGCGTGTTACGCACGCACCACAGGGCGTTGAATATCTGTCTCAGTGATTTATTTTGGATTCAATAAAATTTATATAACTTAGGGAGCAATTACAAATTCAGTTGACGCGTGTGATAGTGGAACGAATCGGTGATATTCCTAAGACATCGGACGATACGAAATAGGATATTATTACAATACTAATTAGGGATAGAAAGACCGGTATTGCTGAAATCGGGATTCCGGTATTCATGATGTTTTTTCAATACCGGTTCTCAAAATCTAAAAGTAACTGTATTTTGGTATTGAAAACTGACCCAAAACCGAACTTTGAATGTATAAAAAAAAATACATGTATTATTAAATTGTTCGTGAATCGTGATGAATTTAAATGTAATATTTAAAATCTGATACGAGTTGTATCAATATTGCCAAGTTCCATAATGTGTATGATGTTTTGATTATTATTTTTATTTTTTGATTCGACGATTAATATTCGAAATGAAGTCATGAAGTCGAAACAACAGCGCAACAAACTTCAAATGGTTGAAGACTCACAACGTTGTCAGAATTATTTACATTAATTATTTCGTATTAGAATTACTCAAATGCGCGTCAAAATAATACCGTATGTTTACAAACAATACAACTCACGTGGTTTTATGCAACAGTAAGGAAATTTAAATTAAAACCACTTTTCATATCAACTGTGGAAAGGAAAATGGACGTAACCCATGGTTTTTAAAAACAGCCTTTTTTCGATAATTACAATGTGTCAAACATGATACACGTTCTAACAAAAGGATGTAAACTGCAAATGTCAAATAAGTTTCTAAATTTAGCTTTTAAGTTTGAAAAAAGATGAACTTTTGAAAATTGAAACCAACAAAAATGACTGAATTTAAGTTTTTTACAAGAAAATTTCATTAAATAATATAAGATTATGTCAATTAAACACCAGTTTAGAAGTCTCCGTCTACTTCTAGGTTGTGTATATTTCATTATTTTCATATGGCCAAAAAACATCAAAACACGTTTTTTGTCCGTCCTGTAAAATTGGCTATGTGTGAGTTACGTCCTTTTTCCCTTTCAAGGTCGATATAGTAGAAATAGTGTTTAAATATTTACATATGCATAAAATCTCTAATAAAATATTAAAACCTTAACATTGTGTATCTATTAATTGACGATAAAATAATATTGAAAATTTAAATTTTAAAGTGGAGGTTGTATTGCTTGAAACAACAATCGGATATATTATATCACACTGAGAAAATTAATTAAGCACTATGTTTTTTTTTTTTTTTAACATATAACATATTTGATACCAACATTGTTAGTTATGTTATTATAATTTACGCAGGATAATTAGAGCTATTCGTATCATTATAATTTATAAAATAATTAATAACTTTTTTTAATTGCTAAACAATATATGTATATACATATTTTAAACAGATAAAAATTAATATAAAATTTAATTTGATAACTTTGTTATTACACTTGTGACACGTATTTTGCCTCTTTGAGAAGCATTATCATAAAAAAAATGTTATAATACTTAAGTTATAAATTACAAAATATAAAATCGAGGTTTTGTCTATTCCTACTGGACGCAGAGAAGGGGGTAAGATGCAAACATTGATAGTACTAGTTACAAAATATTTATGTATAAGTCCCAATGGATATAAATTGATGAATGGTTATCTGCCTTTCTTACTTAAAATATTATTTACTAATGTTTCTTTTGTATTCATGACTAAATTAATTTCCAAAAACTACAAGTCATTCGTAATAATGATTATGCTTCACACGTATCATTTTATGTAACACAACAAATAGAATAATAACAAAGTTATCGCCGAATCTATTGAAAATATATAAGATACAGATTAACTTATTCAATTCTTCTTATAGCGGAGGACGATTGTGTAAGCCAGTGATAGCATTTAAGATTGAACAGGTAAAATGTCATAATTGTAAATAACAATCATTTTCTTACCATAATACAGGAGTATTGAAATCACCTCTCTTCTTAATTTTCTGGTTGTTCTTGTGATTTCCGACGGTTTTTGAACGAGTAAGACACGTGACCATCATTCAATGTAGTATTGATACAAACGTAATTGTAATCTTGTTAGAATCAGCAGGATGTCAGTTCTTTGATACATTACATTAGTATGACCCAGCATGCCTGTAGTAAGCCTTAAGGTATCATATGATAGGCGCCTACTATCACGGCATGTCCGGCTGTGACGTCACGGCGTTAACGACGCCATGAACCCTCATCACCCCCAACTCCCGCGCAGCTAGCTCTACATCCAGCTTGTCAAAATCCACTTCCGGCGCGTCGCACACCAATCATGTGACAGACACAGTTTCCGGCTGTCGAGTGGCTACATCTCATCTTTGACGGACGACATTGTTAAATTATACAGGTATATGGATATCGCAGAATGGTAACACGTCTGGAAATTTACAATCTAGTGGGAAATTTCCGATAAAATAGTTTGATACTTCACGATTTGATCGGGAGAAGAAAATCTACCCGCTTGTCAAACTTTGGAAAATAAGAGATTGAACAAAACAATTGCTTGAGTTGTGACTAGGGCAGGGGTCACCAAACTTTTTGAGAAGCGGGCCGGATTGAACTTTTAAAAAACTAAGGGGGCCGGACGACAAATAAATTCTTATTGGAACTCAATCAGAATATTATTTAATTTTATGTAGTTACATAATAATTAGAATTTAAACAAATGAGAATATTCGAGAAATTTTTGAGTAAACGAACATCTGGTTATCTCGCTTCCAATTTCTATTCAACTTCCTTCACTTTAGGTCCTCTACCAGGTAGTTGTATGACAAATGATGATTTGAAATAAATAGTTGTCGTGAATTCACAACTTAATCATGAAAATTTATATTTCTTATATGAATAATTTCTATGCAAAAATCCAGAACTTTTCGCGGGCCGGATGAAAATCTTCAGCAGGCCGGATCCGGCCTTTTTGTAATCGCGGGATTTTAGAATCAACAAATTTTTCGATTCTGGTATTGATCCTTCATTATAATATCATGCCACAATTGTTTGAGATTCTCTGAGAATTTTGGGATCCCGAGATTGATCACTAAGAAAAAAGTCAGGGATTCAAAAATATTACTCTAACACCTTTTTCGTTTAACTCGATATTATATTCAATCAGTTGTTTTTCTAACACGTTTCCTATTCAACAAAATACATACGTAAGTATAGATAATTAATAAGGGCCTTCACTGGCTAATAATTAAAACGACTACAAAGAAAAAGGTGAAAGCCCAATTTTATACGACAATATAAGAGAAGCATAATATTTAATTTTTGGTTTTAATTACATTACAGAGTGTGTCAAGACTAAAATAAGTAAACATAGGCTACACTCAAGATAGAAAAAAGAAATCAGATATTTACGAAGTTATTTTGCCGTTAGTGAATATTTGCGTTTCTAAATACGAAATAGTAGTTAGTAAAAATAGTAGTTTGTCTGGTTCTATGGTGCAGCGGTTAGCGTTGTTGGCTACCGTGCCGGACCTTGTGGGTTCGAGTCCCAGTATAAACAGCATTTATTTTAATCGATTTCCGTCCCGCCCTTCCCGTCCTTCAATAACTGGGCGTAGTGAGAGCGATTAGTTAACCACTAGTTATGTCCTAACACACTGATACCTCCATTAGGAGGCCATATGCTCCACATTGGGAGCGGAGATGGATAAAAAAATACGAAACATGTGTAAAGACTTTTACGTCCACTTGACGAAGGCAAGTTATTACTTTTACAAGTTTGCTTAGTGATATTCTCGAGCGTTTAATTCGTAGCAACCTGATGGCAAAATTTAACAACATATGTAAACAATAACATGAAAGATTCCGTTAGCGAGCTGTAAATAACATGTTAAATTTTATTTTGCAAAAACTTTGTGGGTCGTATAGCTGTTTATAAAACCATATTAAATTAACGATAACATAATAGATATGCCACGGCTCTCGCATTAGAGGAAACTGTGTAGCAAAAACGCCACATTCGAAATGACAAAACGCGAATCAAGTGACAGCCGAATAGTGGTAATGAGGGGAGAGACGTGCGGCGGGGTAACTTGCACGGCGCTAATGGTTTTTCCAAAAAGAAAAGTGTTTTTCCGGTCGGCGGTCGTTTGTCTCGGCAGCCTCCCGACAGCATGCGACAGTCGACGCGCGCTAAGTCGTTACAGCCGCGACGTAACGATGCCGATTGCTGACAAAACGTCCAAACATACATACACACACAATAATTATGGATTCAGTTTTTGCGGCATTTGGTTTCAAGCTTCAAACCGATCAGCTATTTATAATGTATATTTTATCGGTTTCTCATTCAATTGATTATTGAGAATTACACTATAGTAACATACAAACACCAATGTATTAAATCACGTTTTAAGAGTCACTTCTGGATGTTGTTAATTGGACACAAAATCAGCGAAAATTCGTAATTTTAATAAAAACACGATATTCTTTTGCACTTCATTCCACTTTATTAATTAGGTCAGGACCGGTTTCAGTTAGTTGACAATGCTCGCAATGAGCGAAACCGGTTAACTTTCAACTTACAACTTACGAACGGAAAATTCGTATGTTGAAAATTCTCGCGATTAGCAAAACTGTTCACATTATATTTAGAAAAAAAACATAATATTCCTTTGTAATTAATTTTCATTTTAATTAAAATATAAAATAAAATAACTTAGACTATTAAACGTATTCCATTTTAATTTATCAAGATCAGGACCGGTTTCGCTCCTGGCGAGTATTGTCAACGGATCAATTGGTCCTGATCTTGATAAATTAAAATGGAAATGAAGTACAAATGAATATTGTGTTTTTTTTCTTAATATAAGGCCTTCCTTTCCAAAACTTATTGACAGTGAACACACCCTGAAAGTGATCCATACTATTATATATAATTGTGGAACTAGTACAAAAAAAGTGTAATGTCTATAAAAGTATTAAGTTACAGAACCATTATGTAAAGTAAGTAAGTAGCTTTATCAGCAGAATTGTTCTAGACCATAGGTTCCCAACCTTTTTCGGGTGGCGACCCCTTTTTATAAAAGCCATGTGACTAGCGACCCCCCCCGAGGAATTTGAAATCCTTGATTTGCTACATTGTTCAAATCGAAAAAAGTTGGCGACCCCCCAGGAAACCCTTCGCGACCCCGAGGTTGGGAACCCGTGTTCTAAACCTTCCATTTACGGTGTACACTTTTTTGCTCGTTTTAACATGGTCAAAGATGTTTTCACAGATTCAAGTTAAACGGTTTCCACTATACATATTTGATAAATTTTACATCCCTTAACATTACAATTCTTAGTCAATTAAATTAATTAAACATCCTAATGGAAATTCAGCACAAATAGATTCTAAAAGCCTTAAGATTCCTTTCATCATCCTACAACAAAGGTGGTTGGATCACGAGATTACGCAGGTACTTATAAGTTGCCCGAATGTTCCTCAGTTTTGAATCTTCAAACAAAACTTCCTATATTTGCCAAGCGTCTGACGCAGTGCAAATATTATATTGTATCAAGTTCTTACCCGCTACTTCAATATTATATGTTCATACTTAAGTATATTCTCCATACGAATATAGTGTATGTAGTGTTTGTTGTCAAACAAACAAAAGAAATTTCGACCTTATGTTTGGAGCACTTATCTGAATAAACAAAAATATTTGGTTTCGAGAAGATATATAAATTCGGAATACTTCCTCGGCAATATTATATATTTTGGTTATGTGTAGTTGGTTATATTATCCTATCTAGCGCACGTATTTTAATTATATAAAATATATATCGTATTGTAGATGGACAACTGGTAAAAAAATGATAATGAGATATCGTAATAAGTAATGATTATAGTAATCAAATTTGAGCACTAGTCAACAAAAAAGGCGAATTTGTATACAAAAATAATTGTTTTAAACGTAGTTATGAGTAATTGGAAAAGAGGAAACGTTCTCTTTTAAATGCTTTACATACGTAAATAACAACAGCTAAATAATCATCATGAACAAAGGAAGCGATTATTTAAAACGAATAACCCTATAGCTTATGAGAAACGTGATATCATAAAGTTAAAACAAATAAACGCATTAACTGATGAAATAAACAAATTATTTTCTATCTTCATAAATATTATTTTTCCGAATGAAACTAGATTATTACTACCAAAAAGTTGCCCGTAATCGAAAAATCTAATTAATATTTTAAATATGATCAAATTTACATTGTTAAATACACAAAAAGCTTTTCACAAACACGAATATTAAATTATTGCTTTGGTCCGGCGAAAAATTGACGCTGGAATAAATTAAATAACGTACGTGAAACCAGAGCGGGTATTGTGGAAATTATAATATCTGATTTCGTGATATCAAAGCTCTCATTGAATTAAAATGTGATCTTCTTTCTTAGATCTTGAATCATATTTGCTCTTGGTAAAGAGCGTTTGCCCACTTCTTGTAACTTCTAAGATTTAATGTTAACTCGTTGATTGCTTTGCTTTTTTCCATCTAATGCCAACATCACATATATGTATGTAGTTTCGCCAATATCCGATGAATAGTGATTGACGGTCATTCTCGGTGCCGGAATCCCACCGGCCAGAAGTAACTAGCAGGATTAAGCCTCTTCACCGGTTTCCAAGCAGCATATGTCCCAGAATATATTTTTCGATTTGTTTAGTAAAATTCAAAAAATTAAATACTCATTTGTACTGATTCCCACATTTATTTAATAAGACCAGGACCGGTTTCGCTAATGACAAGCATTATCGACTGATAATAGAATACAATGTTACAGTATTATTTATACAAAAAACAAAATAAAATTAATAAGATGTAATACAAAATTGGTATTGAAAGGAATTTACAAAATATATGAATAATTGACATAAATTGACTAAAATTAAAATGCTCAAAACGTCTAAAATAAAATTACAAAACTAATCACAGAGTAGTTAAGCTAAGGTGGAAGATGAGAGTATTTTATTTTTTTGAATATAATGCCTTTCCACCAGTAAACACCCTAAAAGAGTTTTGTAATAATAATGATTTTTTTCACTATCGAAAAAAATATGGATGCAATTACTGCAATCAATTTTTTTTCGCATAAGTAAGTATTATTAATCATTTTCAATTGTTAGACAAGGAATTAAATTACAACTTTGTATTGGAAATCAAATATATTATTTCAAATTAGTTTATTCAAAAAAAAATAGATACTCATAACTGATTCATATGACATGCCAATATATAAAAACGGAATCTTCTGATAACTAAACGAGCAACTGGCCTAATATATTATTAGGCCGACGTGTTATTAATTTATATATAGCCAAGCGCTTACATTGACAATGTATGATATATTTACATATAATTGTATAAAAGAAAAGAAAATTGACTGAAAAGAATGTGTTATTATTATTCCGATAGAGGAAGAAGGGCCATAATGAAAAAAATACGATCAAATAAACGACCGACGCTTTTTCACGAAATGTTGCCGCCGCAGAGAGAATAAAAAATACTCTTCAAAGAATAATGTCAAACGACAAAATTCACTCGAACTACGTCACTTGAGTCATTCATATGACAACACTTCATAAAAACATAAGGGATTCCCACAGGGACAACTTTGGAGTTTGTGAGGAAACAAAACAACGCTAAGTTTACTGAAGCATTTTTGCTTCCGTCTTTTCTTTTAGGTTCTTTGCTGTTTCCGGCGTAAAATAAATTTGATATATGGGAGGGGGAACAATGACATTATAATATTTGGATATTATAATCACTTAAATTGTAACATATAAAAACTAACAACCTTGGTGGAGATCTAGTACAGGTGAGTTTAAAAAATAATGTGGAAACATCCGTTAGACCACTTTGTAAAATACTTAGTCGAAAAACTGTTATTGAAAAAATCAAGTCACCGATTTTTGATTTGTTTAACCCTTTCTTAACTAAGATGTGTAAATAGTACACAAACCTTCTAATCATTTACATTTCTCTGTATATGTAATAAATACTCAGCCTAAAATTCAGGTATTCCTCCCTTATACATTTCCGCATTGAGTATTGCAATAATAGAAATATTGTAGTAGTGTTATATAATTGTCATGATTCACTCCCGTTTGCTTGATGTGTAACGGATACACAGCTCAGGAGCGCGTGCTTTTTTTTTGCATAGTAAGGAAAGGGTTAACCATGTACGCTGTGGATATATGGACTCATAATTGAGTTTATCTCAACATAACAGTTGTTTCTGCGAAAACTGCTAGTTACTGAGTTTCTCAACCTCTCTTTTGCCCTAAAGAGATTAGGAGTATAAGATAGAACTAGTGGTTGGTTAATCGCTCTCGCTACGCCCCGTTTTCCACATGTGATGATGTGAGTGACTGAGAAAATTACGGCTTGATCTCAGATATCGGTTTGAAATTTGATATTGACAATGCTGAGAGCCAGAAACCATTTAATAGCAATACTAACTCTCTTACTACTATACTAAACAGGTCGACATAAAGAAGGATCGGTCGTTTAAAAAAACATGTTTCAGTGTGCCATGGGTGCAATGAATGAACTATTGCAATACAGTCGCGGTATCAAAAGGGTTAAATATAAAAGTAGTAACGTGAAACTAATTGTTAAAATAAAATTCGCAACATAATATATCTGTATTATTATGGTGTAAGCTTAACGATTATTAGTGGAGTATTCTGTTAGCTAGTTTATTTATATAACAGAGGTAAAAAACAAATATCCGTTTGAATGAGTAATCAAATGAGTGGTCTGGTAAATATGTACGTGATAATTTATTATTGAGTATCATTGTAAAAAAATATCTTTTCACAACTGCTTTTAATACCAGTGTTTACAAACATTCAAAATAAGTGGCGACTGTCGTAAGGCAAGTATCTGGCAAATTCGCAACGGTTGAAGAAACAGCAATAGAGATGTCCCTCGTGTAAGGTTTCGTTAAAACTCAAGCGAGCTGTTTCGTCAAAATCTTTTACGGCGTACAAGAAGTTTTAAAAATAAATATTTTTTTACATGAAGTTTACCTTATTATAACTGTCAGATTTATTTCGATTAATTTTAATATGAATTAAAATTGCTCATATGTTAGTATAGAAATAATACACGGGAGCTCTTGGTATACGGTAAAAATATTTATTGAAATATTTAGTTTAACATTTTTTTTTCAGCATCAGTTTATAACTATTTCGATTTATGCCATCATCAGAACTATGTTTAATCCTGCATTTGCTCAGCCATATATATGGCTTAGAAGAGATACTGAATAAATCATGTTATTAATTATAATTTATATTACAGTGATATTATTACATTTATTAATTAAACATTACTTTAGTGTTTCTTAGAACGATAATAAATATGGATATATTAAAGGTAAATTCGTTTAAATAAGACTGATACTTATTATTAGTTACATTTAAGGTTTTAGTGGCGGTGATGAATTTATAATTTACAATTGTTAGTTAATTTAAGATGTCATTGGTTTGATTATGTCGACTAAATATCTGTTGACGATAGTTGGAAAAGTTCACTGGCTGATATAAACATGAATTTGATAACTCTGTTATTCCACTTGATGTGTTACAAAGTTATCAAATTTATTTTTATAATAAAAAAAATCTCCTAGAAAGTTTCTGCTGAATCCATCGAAGATATCTTCACTAACTGTTTGATACTGCATATTTAAAAAAAACTAGAGATTTTTTATGTTAAAAATATGTTCACACAAATTATTTCGCATTTTTTTTAATGCGTTGATAATTTCAAATTGTGCAGTCAAAGAAACGAGCAGAAAAACACTAAATAGAGTTACAAGATGACAGAAAAAAAGAAAAAGGTTTATGTAATACCTAGTACGATAAAATCAAAAAAAAAAACAACAGGATAAGATTAAGTAAATTATCTCTATGAATATTATACTCTGAGGGCATTGTCTGTTAAGACACCTAATGAAAATTGTGAAATTCCCGGTGTTTTCCGAATATTAAAAGTATAACGATTTTATTTATGTTTGATTGATGATATGATATGATTGAGAATCGAGAACCAGTTGTCTATAATCCATATTTGAACAGCACAGCACTACATAACTTCGTTACCGGAAATAGAGCCTGTAATTTAGATCACAAGATTCAGGCTTCACCGATCTTTTATTGTTAATATTTGAAAAATATAGCTGTAGAATTTGTTAAACTGTACAATAATAACATCGTATTTTTATAATGGCTGTATCTAGAACACTTTTCTTTAACAAAATAAACAAAAATTGATAGCAATGCTTATTCTAAAGAAAACGCGAAATATTACGAATTGTTTCAACAGATGAAAATAATTTAATCTTGTCTATAAAACAATCTGGTTAATTATTACACAGCAGTTTATTGACATGCTATCAGTAGCTACCGAGCTCGCCTCTGATCTTGGCTTTGGATTAATTTGCATGAATAAATTGTCCCTGTCAATACTTGGTGGAAAAGCATTATATTAATAAAAAAAACAATATTCCTTTGTACTGTATTCCACTTTATTTAATATGTCAGGACCGGTTTCGCTCATTTCCTGTTTGTCTAGTTACAAACAGGAAATCCTAGAAATCAATAGATTCAAATTTTTACCTGATTCAGATCTTTTGAACGATCAAATAATATTTGCTAGTTCCCCGTTACTTTATCCATTGCATTAGCCCTTGTTAACTATTCTTTTATATAATTTAAAATATATATATGTATGTATATATATATATATTTCTTTGTTAGAATTGATATGGTCTTTGAAAAATTTCTTTTTCAGAATCTTCCTGGCTGTCGATTTTGTTTAAGTATGTACACTCACCAACTACTTGGAAGCGGGGAAAAATAGGAAACTATCATTAAGCCTATTCACTCTATTAATGTCATTATTTTCATTGTATCACTTTGTCAAAGAATTCCCAAATTTTAATTATGCTTGTAATTACTTTCAATCCCCATTCTAAATTTATTAATCTGAGATGACTTTTTAATTATTTGTTAGATGTGTTAAACATTTTAATTTTGTGTTATTTTAGAATCACTTTTAATGTAATTGGTATTTTCTTTTCAATGCCAATTGTTGTTTATAACTGTTCATTTTTGTATAAATAGCATTGTTAAATTATATTTCTTATCAGTTGACGATGCTCGTAATGAGCGAAACCGGTCCTGACATATTAAATAAAGTGGAATGAAGTACAAAGGAATATTGCGTTTTTACTAATAAATTGTATATAAAAAACACTCTTAGGGTGTTCACTGTCAATACTTGGTGGAAAAGCATTATATTAATAAAAAAAACAATATTCCTTTGTACTGTATTCCACTTTATTTAATAGGTCAGGAGCGGTTTTTCGAGCATTGTCAACGCTCGCAATGAGCCAAACCGGTCCTGACCTATTAAGTTATGATATTAATTATCAACCAATCTGCGAAACCGGCCACGAGGTTTATTAAAATATGTGTTCAAATTTTAATATATTGCGTTTCCAACAAGAATTAAACACATTCATTTATTGATTTGGCATTTACTTGGTAGAACTCCATTCTAATAGGATAAAAATATCAAAGTATTTCAGTTCTATAGTTTTTTTTACATTTTATGCGTTGATAGCTATTTCGGCTTTTGCCATCGTCAGAACTATGCTTAAACGTAAATTTGCTAATATATTGAGATTGATCGAGTCACAAATGGCATGTCGGCTGAGTCTAACCGATGAAGGTAGGGGGCGTATTGCTTAAAGAGGAAGTGCGGGTATTTAGAAGCTTGGTTGGGGGTAACCCGGTATCGCGCCAAAGTTTTTCATTTTTCATCATCGCTGCATCAAAGGCGTCGAAGCCTTAGCGCCTCTGAGAAAGTTTGGCGCCCTCACACCCCCCATTGCATTAGCGGCCTCTGCTCCGCTGAACGATTGCCCGCGGTAAATCATTCTCAGTGCACTCTTTATCGCAACTAACTTGAAAGTACCTCTCAACAATTTATAAGATTAGGAATTTAACCACTTCCGCTCCGTATATATTAAATACATTGAAAAAGTCGTGAGTTAAATATATTAATATAATCGCTTCTTCAAGATGTCAGTAAAATACAGACTTTTAAAATCATAATTGTCTTAGAAACAGAGGACAATCTAAAACAGTGGAGGGGAACCTGCGGTCTTTTGACTTGATCAAAATATTCACTTTGATCAACAAATTATAATTTAAGATTTCGACTGAAGGTGCTTTGTGGAATTTCAATATTAAATTTGAATCGTTGAAATTATGTACATTCTCACAGATTTTGTCACTAACGACCCGGGTTTCGCCTTTCGGCATCTTCAGGCGTTCAAGTGCACGGATGAACTTGAACGCCTGAAGATGCCGAAAGGCGAAACCCGGGTCGTTAGTGACAAAATCTGTGATAATGTACAAAATTTGAACGATTCAAACAAATTATACGCAACCCATTATATGGTCAACAGTCGAAAAAAAAGGAGAGGGAGGTCAACGTTTTCTGCGGCCTTATGTTGAATCAGATAAATGAAAAGGTTTTTTATAAATGAAAAGGTTCCCCACTACTTGTCTAAATGAATATCTCTCAATGTGATACAATGCGTAAGAACTTCTAATAGATTTTAGAAAATAAATATAATAATTGTTATTTTTGGATAAACCTATATGTATAAGAGATAACCTCAATAAAAACTCTTTACGATCAAACATTTACAAGCAGTTTTAAGAATCTTAACTACAAAATTAACACCTGAATTTTAAAAAATGTTAAAATACGTAAAGCTGTTCAATTCCTCTCATTAGATTGTTTTTTTTCATGATAACAAATAATGTACATATAAAAGTGGTATTTTACTTGCGGCCCGCCGCTTATTTTGAATTCCTGAAATTGGCCCTTCATCCGAAAAGTTTGCCGCACCCTGTTATAGAACATATAACGAGCGTCATATTTTAGTAGTTAGCCATTCGTACATCGAAAAGAATCTTTATAAAATGCTTATTTGTATTGGAAAACTCTGGTCAAAAATACGAGGGGCATATCGATAAGGCTTCGCTCGACTGAACTTCACCCTGCTTCCTTAGCTCGGCTTTTTATTCCGCCCCCACTGCCCAAAAAGACTCGAAAAAGTCTGAAACACTTGCGAAACTCTACCCCTCACTACTCTGCATAATACATCGGATCCAGCAATGCAATAATGGAATAAATGTGATTTTTTAAACTTTTACTATCCAAATAAATGTGTATTATTTTACTAAATGAAATATTAAACATGCCTGGGTCACCACTGCTATACCCTATATAAATATAGAAATAAAACCTTTTCCGAAAAACAAAATAACTCTAATCTCACTACCCAAATCTATGGGCATTCCCATGGGCTTATCCTTTTCGCCAACAATAGCTTTAAACTCAGTGATGCATTTATTTATTATATAAACACGAAAAATTCATTTGCTAAGTGCACTTGAACGTCTGAAGATGCCGAAAGGTGAAACTCGGGTCGTTAGTGACAAAATCTGTGTGAATGTACATAATTTGAACGATTCAAATGTGTATTATTGTATATTAATAAATAAGTATTTCGGTAAATTTACAGACGTAATTACAATTGTCATTGTAATGCACAACACATACATAGTTAATTAAATAAATCGTAATATTCTGCTGGATGCATTATTCTACTGGAAATAGTCAAAAATATATATACATACAGTAAAACCCCCATTTACACTAAAGTTGGGACCGTGTAATTTGGAGTAGTGTTATTGGGGGAGTGAATCTCGTACAAAATTAGGGATTTTGTTTTTCCGCACAAAATGCAAAACTAAGATTTCCCTTAGTTTTGCAAAAAAATTATGGACGAAATATTTACTAGTTACAAAGTGATAAGTATATCGAAACATATGGACGACATATTAAGTTACTAAGTGATAAAATGTAAAGCGCGCCCAAAATCAAGCACACAGACAGTCGCCTGGCTATGCGTGTATAGTCTGGCACGTGTTGAATACACAGACGCTAGTCAACATTTGACTATATGCACCGCACAGACGGCCGTCTCGTAGCAACGGCAATGGAATGCGACCGATCAATTGGGGGATTTGCGGAGAATAATCCAAGCCAGCGCGTAATTCGGAGTAGTGAAATTGGTGGTTCCACTATATTTAGATGAGAAGTATTGAAAAGAAGCAGTACCACATAGAAATCACGCGCGCGTCTCAAAATAATTTAATCGAAAATATTACTTTTTAGTTTCTACCCTTATAACGAATAAACCTCGAAGTCGTCCGTGCGGTTTAGATATAGGGAGAGAGTCATGAAGCATTTCAATAAAAGAAATTGAGATGTTTTTTTCACTTGCTGTCAATACTGTAATCATTCCTTTGAAATATTCAGGAAGAAGACAAAAATAAATAATACGATACTCAGAATGGGCGAGTTATATGGATTCTATTTAAATTTCAATTGGTATATTTTGATAATAACATCAAGGGCTTTGAAATCGCCATGGCGAAAACAGGAAGAATCTTTTTGTTTACAATGACGGAATAAATTATTAATTATTGAATTTATTATATTATTTTATATTTAATTACAGAATAGTAAAATAAATATTTACTATTGGTAAAAAACACAATATTCTTTTGTACTTCATTCCACTTTATTTAATATGCCAGGACCGGTTTAGCTCATCACGAGCATTGTCAACTGATAAGAAATATAATTTAACAATGCTATTTATACAAAAATGAAAAGTTCCTGACATATTAAATAAAGTGGAATGAAGTACAAAGGAATATTGTGTTTTTACTAATATAATGCCTGTCCACCAAGTATTGACAGTGAACACCCTAAAAGTGAAATATTTACTATCCTAATATATTACTATTAGGGCATCTTATCTCGTACCCTTTTTGTGATTCCGCGATTTCTCTATTGACCATTTTTCCAATCCCATTCAACACAAAACCGTGTATATAAATTCGGGATTTTAAAAAATTTGCTCGACGATTTTGAAATCCTTTAAGTTATTTTCATTTTAGAAATTTTTTTAGTGCTTCTCGGAATTTTCGAATCCAAAATCCCGGGGATTTCCGGAATTCTCAAAATCTAACGACGCGAGAGCTTTTTTTAACCCTCGGGCACTCTTTCAGATTTTATCAGTCCAAAATCCCGGGATTGGGGGCCTTAATTACTATCCAACCATGCCCTGTCCCAATGTAGAACATATAAACACGCATAAGTTTTTCTTGAGATAGTTTGGATAGAAAGAAGAGAACCAGCTTAGGATTTTTAATTAACAAACCCCCATTACTAAAACTCGTTTTGATATCGAAATACGAACATATGTAAACCTCACAGACTGTACTTAAGCACAGATTCATTATTTTGTTAAAATTTCTCAAGTGTCAGTAATGGGATTAGAATCCGAGGCCACCGAATCCAAAAGGAGAAATGACCAAAGGCGTTTACCACTTAGCTACAAACCTTAACTAAATTAGTGTTATATGAGTCAGAGTAAAATAATTATGTTCCGTTGTTGTTTTTAAAAAGAATTTTCTTCGAAAATAACGACAAACTCAGTAGGTTATAATCTTTTCTATAAGGTTTCTTCAATTACATCATTATATAGGTGAACACCATTATTACATACCCTGAATGGATGAAGCGGCACCCTGTCGATAGACGTTGAGTAGTTGTTCGTATAAGTGCCTCCGCAAAACACTGCCTTCGCTGAAAATTGATAAAGCACGTTTAATATCGTGAAAGCTTTTCTTTTACAAGTACTACAGATCTTGAGTGTAGTAGCCAGAACACCAGTGGTGTTTTGACACACTCTGTTGAAATGAGTATTTAATAGTCAAAATAATTAGGTTAAAAAAACCTAAATATACCTTTACAGAAAACATTAAAATCTTATAAATAAGAGAGAATAGGTGAATTGATTCGTTTGACGGCATATTCAAATAAGTATGCACAAATTTATTTAAAGATTTTTTTGATCTATTGTTGACGAAAAATTAAGAATAAGTGAGAAAAAAATGTTATAGAATAAACCGATTAAAGATACAGATATATGAATAAACTTAGAATAACAAAAAATATTTAAAAAAAGTTTTAAATACAAATATAAAAACCAGATACAGATAATATAACAAATGATAAGTTTCTGCCAACGTTCAAACAATTGCAACTGTTGCAACATATAATCGTAATTAAGGATTCCAACCCGGTTTAAGCTGGATTGTTTTAAGAAAAACAGAAAACCGGTTTATTTTGCACGGTTAACTGAAAACGTCACTGAAAACGAAAACTGAAAACTCACTGAAAACGTCGACTTCCGTGACGTATCTCACAAATTTATAGCATGTTTTACATAAACGAAAATATTTAATAAAAAATCAATTGTAATATTAATACCAGGTCCAGGGATATATTAATTAATAAAAACACAATAATCCTTTGTACTTCATTCCACTTTATTTAATATGTCAGGACCGGTTTCGCTCATTACGAGCATCGTCAACTGACGTCAGTTGACGATGCTCGTAATGAGCGAAACCGGTCCTGACATATTAAATAAAGTGGAATGAAGTACAAAGGATTATTGTGTTTTTATTAATATAATGCCTTTCCACCAAGTATTGACAGTGAACACCCTAAAAGGGATATATTAATATTGATCAAAACACATTTTTTAAAAAAATAATATTAATGACGACTTATATGTGATCCAAATACTGATATAAAGCAGTGGGTTTTTATTGATAAATGAGATAAGTGTCAAAGATTTTTTCTTAAAACTATGCGAGATGGCCGAACGCTACTGATAAACATTGTAGTTTTTACTCCATGTGTGTTAATACATTGTTTTAATATTATATAAAACGATAATAGTTTAAAGCTTACATAATACATATCAAAGAAGAGATGCTCTTTATAATATTGGGTTTTCTTTTAATACTGCCAGCGAACTTGAGATTGTTTAACGAGTATTATTTTGTATAGTGTTACAGGTAAACAGTCTACCTCCGACATACTATAATTGAACAAAAATTGAATTACACAGGTAAAATATTTCTTGCAGCATTTTTCATATTCATAATACAGTGAGTGCTTTCATGAGTTGGTCATACTAAGAATGTGTACACAGGTAAGCACGGTGGAACCAAAAATTTCACTAGTGATACGGAGCGTTTGGACGTCATGAGATCATTTCAAATGTAAATTGTCAAGAACAAAAACTGAATTGTGAATAGATAATTCAAGAAGCGATATGAAGATAAGTTGTCAGCAATTCTCTCGTTTTACAAAATATAAATGAGGACTCGATAGACTAGAAAGTAATGAAAAAAATATCAATTATTTATGAAAACGTTTATCTTTGGAGTTTAGTAGATTCGAAACCTTTACCGCGAAACCGCTGAAAATCATTTCCTGACTGAATTTATCATACAAATTATCAATATGGTATTGATCATATTAAATATTTATATATGAATTTGGTTGAAGGCGGTTTTCAATGAATGAAGGCTCATCGTTCAAATATAGATTTGAATACTATTTTTTCGTATACTTAAATGGAAAAAATATTTAGGTTCGTATTGATTTCTATAAATTCTATGCAGGATCTAAATATTTACAATCATTTCTGAGGTATAAAAGGCAATTATATTGAAAAAAAAAAAAGCACTTTTAAACTAATTCCACACTATACAATTAAGATCAAGGCCGGTTTTGTTCAGGGTAACCATTAATTATTCAGTTGATCATACTCATCATGAGTAAAACTTGTACTTAACGCAAATAAATAATGAATTATTAATACAGAAGTGTTGTATTTTTAATAAGCCTTTATTATTTACGTACTATTTGTGAAAACTTATAAAATGTACATTTACATCAGAACAATCGTTTATTGCAATCTATATTTCGATACAAACAAACCAATTTGTCTACAAATTATTGATTACATATATATTTACAGGAGGAATACAATTTAACCCGTTGTATGTACACATGTACTTATAAATCTAGGCTTAGCAATCATAATAATAACGAATGATTTTTTATTATAGATAATTACACTAATTATTATACGGCGATTTAAATGGCATTTATTTTATAATGAAAGGGGAAACCACAAGAGCACAAGGTAGGTAAAAACCGTGAAATTTATGAATCATCATTAAACAAAAATCATCAATGACAAAAATGTATATACCGTATAAGAAAATCACAAAAATAGACTGGGTATTTCACCACCTATTTCTGTTTTTATTCAGAGACGTTGAATAAATATTTTGAAGAAATTAAAAGCTAAATCTCCTTTTTTACATTAATAATTACTTTGTCTTCTGTTTATACCCTACGTAGAAAAACCGTCAGGCCGAGAAAAAGTGTTGTCACATTGCTTTTATTTTTGCTATATCACCGGCTGTTGAAGCTTTCTGCGGAACTTTTGTCTGGCTTAAAGCTATATTTATAAAAATCAATTTTGCTATGACGAATAATTATTTCTCGTACCAAAATCAGCACGAAAATATTTTTGGAATATTTGTCGGAATCGTGTGATAGGAATTTTATGCGAAAATTATAGGATATATTAATTACAAATTATAACGTCGGTACCGTGGTCAAACTCATCGTCGTTGGCTACGGTTGCGTTTCCCACGGGTTCGAATACCAGTACGAACAGTAAGGTATTTAAATATATATATATATATTTCTACCTGGTCGTATTGATGTGTTATTAATAAATACCCTCCGACACAACCAATTCTGGAAAGGAAAAGGAAAAACTAACCATTAGCCTTGTCAGTGCTTAACCTATCCTTCGATTTACTTTTGATCAATTGAGTAACAAGCCGTTCCCTTAGAAAAAAATGCTGAGATAAGCTCTATTCGTAATCTGTACTTTGGGAGCGGATATGTTTTATAAAAAAATATGAACGATAAAAAATTTCACATTTACACGTGTGTATTATTGAACAATTACACGATATGAACAATACCAGTTTCGCCCAGCGAGTAATAATTTCAACTGCTGAAAAATACGATTAATAGAACTCAGCTGATTGTATTATAAAAAGAATGTACAGTTTTTAAAAAAAATGTATTCCTACAACTGATTATTATTCAGTAGTTTGAACTCATTTTTTTAATGTGACTTATGATAGAAGGATGGAGAGCCAGAAAATGCATTCGACACAAATCATTAAAGAATCAATTAATAGTAGTGCTAGTTTTGGCATTTTAGCTAGTGGCCACCGCTTAATAACTATGAAATACAACACTTAAAATTAAAATTAAATTAAAAATGAATGTCCACAAGGTTACCGCCAAATCAATCAAACATAATACATCACTTGATTTGTTAGTAATTAAGTATGCCTTTTTTAAGAGTCATTTAATTGGTGAAAAATAACAAAAAAACGTCAAAAAAATAAAAAGAATATCAATTTTAAAAAGATAGTAAGTATATATAAATATAAAGCCAAACCGTGAATTGTTTGTTAACAAGCCGATGTAAAAAAAATAGGTATATAAAAGAAAAATAACGTTGTTTTCAGTTGTTTTAAATAATTAAGGTTGTTTTTACTTGGGCAGACTGGTGTAAAGAATATTCTTTTGTGTTTTTCTTCTTTTCTCGAGAAAACAATTCTTAATTATCTCGTCGTTTTCCCCCAGTATCGCTGCCCCTTATAAATTGTTAAGGAATTAACGAACACGGGACAAAATCCAGCACCTCTATCACCATATATTTTCCATTTGTTTTTTCGTAGTGCGAACACCCCATTTACAGAAAATAGTAACCTTTTTTTGTTCAGCCATATATTATTTAAAACATTCTGATAAGATGCACTAATTTAAAATGTTAACAACAATTATTCTATTAAATAAAATGGTAACATTATGATTGAAGGCGTTTTTCAAAAAACTGGTAATCTCATGGAAATCAAATTTTACAAGAACACCGTAAGGCGACAGTTAAACAATCAATGTGAATTTTTTAAAAGATACTTAGTAACTTTAATATGAACATATTGGTACCAAATAAGCGTTTGAAAACAACCCAAAACCATGAAAAATGAAAGGGGAGTTGAGTCTACGCTGAAACTGCCAGTTTTGTTTTTGTCTGTTGAAATGGCTTGTTTTGGTAGAACTATATAAAAGTTTGTGCCTCCATAAAGACAGTTTTTTTTTAAAATCAAATATACAGAATTTGAATCGTTCAAACTATGAACATTCTCACAGATTTTGTCACTAACGACCCGGGTTTCGCCTTTCGGCATCTTCAGGCGTTCAAGTGCACGGATGAACTTGAACTGACGCTTAGTAAATGAATGTTTCGTATTTATTGAACTTGAGCGCCTTAAGATGCCGAAAGGCGAAACCCGGATCGTTAGTGACAAAATCTGTGAGAATGTACATAGTTTGATCGATTCAAATTTAATATTGAAATTCCACCAAGCTCCTTCAGTCGAAATCTTAAATTATAAAATATACAGTTCTGTAGCTTACTCAATTGACTAACAGATGGCATCATAGCTCATTTCTTGAACTGGACTGTCAGCCAGTTTTTGGAAATAGGCTTTAATAGTCCTACAATTTCGTTTATAAAGCATGTGAATGAAATGACCTTTTATGAATTAAAAAAAATATTACATCTTTTGTGTGTCCAAAAGTTGTCCAAAAGCATTATTTATAAAAAAAAAAAAATTGTGAATAAGAAAAAAAGTCGAGAACAAAAAGGATATTTATTCAATGAATTGAAGCGATTACAGACATTTATATTCTTCGAACATTGTTTCCAAAAAAACAGCATTTATTTTTTAAATTAAATGTATTTTTTACTATGTAAATGTACTATTTCAAATACACATACGGGCGATGAAAATCCTTGAAAGAAGAAATCATTTAATGTTCATTTCAATATTGTGCTCATAAGCAAATGGTTACCGATCACTGGCCTATTGGCTGATTTTGTATCTTCTTTGTACTTACCGATCTTTTATGACCCCGTAAATCTGCCTGTAGTAAATAAAATATCCCAATATGGGAGGGGTGAGTGACCTGTGACAGCAGACAAAAAAACGGAGGGGGGGCAATTCTATGTATTACTGGATTTACTAGGATATTCATACGAAATTTATTCAGTGAGATTTATGGTGTATGAATCTATATTATTGTTATTATAGCGGAATTGAGTGGGATAATATAAACAATAATAGATTTATGAGATTATATTTAATGGGGCGGGATTTTTTTTGGATCTATAAATAATTTTCCTATACCAGTACCAATAAAATAAATTACTTTCTATAGTATCAGCTTTCTAAATGAAAATTACGTTGTGCCGTTATATAATATAATAGAGTGCTTTATTAGCTCATGCCTCAATTATAAACATGCGATGAGACGGAAAACAGAGCTTTAATAATTTAAAATATTTAATTCACCAACCCATAAATGTTTCCTGAATAAATTAAGTAGGCAAAGTACATTTAAAATAGATGCACTTTTAACTGTCACTTGTATCGTTAAGCTCGACGACGTCGTAGGAGAAATTATAAGAATGTTGTTGATATTTACAGTATTTAATTGAAATTTAATATCAGAAGTTTTTGACCTTACATTTTTTTTAAATCCATGTCCGTTCCCAATATGGAGCATATGGCCTACTAATGAAAGTATCTCCACAGATTTTTGTTTTACGAGAACTGTTTGTTACTCCTTTCGGTGGATTCGGCGGTAACATTGTGGAAGTTCATTTTAATTTTAATTTTAAATAACTCAGATTATTGTGATACAAACTGTGACACGTGTTTCGCCTCTTTCAGAGACATCCTCAGACAATCTTACGTTCACAATGCTTGTTTAAGTACGAATGATTTAAATGTTACTATTCTGACATAAAAATAACGGGAAACAAGGAGGGGAGGATAGAAAAACAAACAATAATGATATTACAAATGACATTTACGTAAGAAAATGATTAACTGATGTTTGTTACTCAGTTACTCAACTTCTCTTTTCCAAAGACAGGAGTAGGGATAGAAAGATAATTGTAGGACAGGAGTAGTGGTTAACTAATCGCTCTCACTTCGCCCAGTTTCACATCACAAACAGAAACCTTTGAACAGAAATCGTTACATCGATCGAAAAAATGCTGTTCGTACTGGGACTCGAACCCGTGAGATCCGGCAGGGAAGCTAACAACATAGGAATTATTAGTTTCGTGATATAAGGATAGGACTATGGTAGGACTAGTGGTTAGTTAATAGCTCTCACTACGCGCGATTTTAGTATAACATGAGTGGGAGGGAATTCAAGATATCACATACATCCATGCCCTCGGACAGAAATCCATAAATCAATAAATAAAAGCTGTCCATACTGGGATTCGAGGTCGTGACCTGCGTGTTCTAAACCAACAACGTTGACACTCGACCACGCATAATATTTGAATATTTCTGTTTATTAAAATATGTTAGAAATATCGGGCGGACATTTGATTTTATACACATATTAAAATTTGACAAATAAATACGGGTACCAACCCCATCCAGTTAATCAATACTCCAAGTTAGTGAGAATTCGTTTCACATACTTTTAATTTTGATTTATTTTGTACCGATTGTAATTATATTTTGTCTGGTTGTTGTACGCGCGTGCTACTATTCTTGCTTGCTCACATGATATACCCAAAGTTCTACAGAGGAAGGATTTAATATGGATATTAGGCAGCCAAGATCGTTTAATATTTCTTTTTGGCAGAAATGCATTCGTATAACTTAAATTGAAAACATTGTTGATTTCTTCGAAACACTTTGTAAAACATTCTGGATCATATGGATTCGATAAAAGAACATATGATACCCAAAAAGAAGCACTTCTAATCGGCTCTCTAGCTTACGAATTCATGATTGTGTGCATAAGATTAAAAAAATCATTGTATTGTTATTTTGTAAATAATAATGAAAAATATATTCCATTGTCAAAAATTAAAAAGCCCATTAGTCAACTGTCATAAAAATACTCTGGGATAATTTCTGGTCCATTATTAAATTAATGATATCCGCGGTAGCACGTGACAGATTTAATTTATTTATCTTCAGATCTGCCTACTTAAAAAGCAAAAAAAATAATCATGAAACGTGTGAAATAAGTAGAATGTGTTCACATTATTTTGTCATTGTTCAAACAAAGGGAGGACTGAATAATTAATAATACTTTAGCATTGTCATTGACTTAATAAAAATGTCTTTGTTTGTCACCCAGAAGAAATTTAATTTACTGAGAAGATATCTCTTTTCAAAGATAATCAGAAAAAAACGCATGATTTTTAGATAATTCGGGAACTAATTATAATGGAGAAAACTTTAATTGAATACTAGGGCTTATACAAAAATCGACTTTTGAAAAAACAGGTTTCCGAATGTCAATAATGAAGTTTTACAAAAAAATGATAATTCAATTAAAATATATAGAGATAAAGTTCATTTTTTAATGTTGTTTATACATACATAATAAATACACAAGAAATTATTTGGTGTTACTCTTCAGAAAATATGATTTAAGAAAACACAAAGCGTCCACTGATCGTTTTGTAACAAAATTTCCTAATATCGAAAATACCCATTCGCTGGGTAATGATATGGGGCATGTGGTCTTTAAGCCATCAAATAAAAGATCCAAATTTTCTGTCCTTTTGTTTATAGACGCGTTTATGGAAAATTCGGTACAACCGGTTACGAAGTTGAAAAACCGGTTATCGAATGTCACAAATTTAGCCCAAAAAAACGGTTTTTGAAAACCGACAAGCCCTAATGAATACTATCCAACAGCGGAAGGTAAACAAATCATTTTTTCAATTGATTAAATTTAAAAAATATTTACATTACAATATTGTCTCACAGATCTACGGACGTATCATGTTTATTGAAATGAATAAAAAGGACATTTGTGTAAGCAAAGCATTGCTAAAGCATAATTCGTATTGATGTTTAAAGAACAGTATTGAATACTGGGTACATACATATACAAAAAGCTTTTTATTTACTGTACAATAAATCCACGACTGAATAATAAGACTTTGACGTATGCTGATGAGGTATGCAAATGTAAAATAAGGAAGAAAGCGCGTTTATGTGTATCCTTCCTTAGGCAAAAACGTCAAATTCAATATGTCAGGCAGTAAAAAAACTCATTGAATTCGAAGAAAGAGACTACGTTTCTTATTGCAGTCGTAAAACGAATACCGCACGAATAAGGGATTTTATTTTTCGCGCCCCATCTTTTGACTACACGTTTCGCGGAGTTGGGCGCTGTGAATCCTAACGCTGGTTCTGATTTTTAAAAGTTGCTGGCCAGTGTCGCTCAAGCTATTTTTTAAAACATTAACTGGGACATTGTTTTAAATATCAATACAAATATTGATTAACATACCTTTAAAGACCGAATATAATGCGATGTTTATTTTAAAAATAATAAAACATTTTTAGTACTTTTTCCACATAAAAATTTATTGGATCAGGACCGGTTTATCCGGTCTTATCAGTTGACAATGCTCACCATGAGCGAAACCGGTCCTGATCCAATAAATTTTATGTGGAAAAAGTACTAAAAATATTTTATTATTTTTATTATAATGCCATTCCACCAAGTTGTTTCAGCTTCTCTAGCGACTGCTTTTTAGAGACTCATATCGTCACAACTTAAAATACCTGTATTCAATAAGGTTACGTAAATCCTTCTTATTCACCTGGTAAACATTTTTTTAAAGTGTGCCACTTACTTCGATATAATCGAATAATAGAACTGTAGGCCGTTATTTTACCTAAATGCGCCAGACAGGTCTTAGTACAATTTTAAGACGTGTAGGAGGGAAAACATTAACATACTAACCGAATGCTTTTAAAAAAAAAGCATGCCATAGTGCTTATACTGAGAACACGTTAACATATAAACCTGTAATCGGCAGAACAATGTCAGCGACAATTCATAATTAACATTAATATTACTGGAATAATCAGGTTTTAATAATAACAAAAGGTTTTATTAACTCCCTCTGGTTATAAGTTCACAACAATAATTTCTTAAATGCGGTAAGTAATTTTAGGCCAATTAAAGTTTCTTTTTTAAAGCTTATTACGAGAGAAAGTAGAAAAACATTCTTCTGTAAAAATTATGAATTGTCGCTAACGACTTTCTACCGATTAGGGGTCGATACAGCATTTTCTGGTGGCCGTGATTCTTTTCGTTTTGAATCTTAGACACACGACGTAAAACAATAAGAACATATCTGCTACTCTAGTCCGAGATGCAACACATCTGTTGCGTTGCTAGGTAGGGCCGTTTGTTCAACCTGTAGTCTTCCAGATTTAGCAGTTACAGCCATAAAGCGTAATTTATTCACAGGGATATACTTGTAAGTCAGGCTTGGCTGGGCAAACTGCGAATGACCGCAGCGCAGTCTCGCATCGCCCAGACAACGAAGCTGGAGAAATATAATACATACACTTTGGATTCGCTTGGAGAAGTTCCATAGCAGTATAAAAACATAATTAATATTCCATTGACATGATAATGATAATCACGAAAAACGCATCACATTTCAATTCAATTATATCGGCTGAAAGTTACCAAACGCTGAAGCTTTCGTTAGTTAAAATATGAAACATTTTCTTCTAAATTCGCTTTAATTTTGTAAGCGTTTTGTCTCTTAAATCTCATTTGAGGTTGACACAACTCAGCCACCATTTGATGTATGCTTATTACTTACAATAAAATTAAACAGCGGTTAAAGGTTAGATCAATTTATTTCGATTTATATTTTAGAATTAATTTTATTCATATAATTTATTTGGAATGTGCTGTTAATATTATAATTTGCTGATTATCTTTTTCACGTTTAATAACAACCTATTTTACATGCCTTTGGATCCTACAGTAATAGTAAACTTATTTTTTCCTGTACTATTATGCTATATTATGTTGGTACAAATGAGCGAAACCGGTCCTGATCTTGCAAAATTAAAAGATGAAATTATTACAAAGGAATATGATATTTTTCTGTTTTAAATATTGACAGTGAACACCCTAAAAGTAAAAGAAGTAATTATATCAAGAGTGCCAACTCAACAAACTTACTATTTCAAATATTTTTTTATTATTTTATTAACACAATTATTCGACAAGAACGCTCACAAAAAAAATACGGGTTTAACGAATGAGTGAAATCTGAACTTCATTCCACAAAAATTCTACATTAATGACAAAGCATTTCTTTTAATGTTTTCCGAAATATTTATTTGAAGAAAAAGAAAGTGAAAAATGTTTAACAACGATTACATAAATGCCATTAAAAAAATCCCGCGTCAATTAAAGTCCTTAACGTCGTTAACTTGAAAATTGAGTTTTATTCAACGAGTCACTTTTAAATAAATATCAAAAATATTCCCACAAAAATACAATCCAAAAATAGCTCACTAAATATGTACATACATATAATATAATACTTTCTTAGAGATCTACGTAAATGATTCAAACTGTTATCAAATGGTGACGATCATCGCTGCACGGTTGTTTAAATATGTACAGGAATGTTTATTTCCTAGCTTATCTCTGAAATAATAAGAAAGTTGAACTTGAGGTGACACGAAGTACTTACATACATACGCATATCGATAATACGCCTCTCATTAAAATCTACATTAAATTACTCACTTGCATTAACTTTGAATTTCTAAGCAATAAAATATACTGACAACTAAGGGCTTTCTAATAGTGATGTGGTCGGTAAAGATTGCTCCAGGTGGCAATAATACTAAACTGTAAAACAAGTAACATAAATCATAGAAGAAATTGCTTGGGCCACACACAATTGATTCCTAATAAAGTTTATCTCAACAAAAATGTTACTACGAAAACTACTTCCCAGTTACTCGGTTTTTTTTTTATATAAAAAAGTAGGAATCGAAGCATAGTACTAGGACAGGACTAATGACTAATGACAAATAGCTATCGCTACGCCAGGTTTCTTTAATTATATCGACTGTGGAAAGGAAAAAGGAAGTAACCCACAGATTTCTCAAAACAGGTTTTTTCCGATAATCACTATGTATCAAACTTGATACACGTTCTATCAAAAGGATGAAAGCTGCAAATGCCGAATTAGTATCTAAATTTAGCTTTTAAGTTTGAAAAAAATGAGCTTGTGAAAAATTAAAACCAAGAAAAGACTGAAATAAAGGTTTTTCTTAGACAATTTCTTTAAATAATATATAAACACCTGTTTAGAAGTCTCCGTGCACTTCAAGGTATATGGCCCAAAATCATCAAAACACATTTTTTGCACCTTCTGTAAAATTTGATATGTGTGGGTTACGTGTTAAGTCCTTTTTCTTTTCCACAGTCGATATAGTATGAGTGGTAGGGGCAGCGGTGAGCTGCCAATGCTTTAACAAGGGGCTCGCTTAATATCAACGCGATTCGCGGTAATCTGAGGAATTAGTGGATTTTTTTTATCATTCTTTAGCAATTAATTAACAAGCAATCGATACATAACAAAATGCAATGTACCATAAATTTATAAAATTGAATGGCTTAAAAATGTACTACTGTGTATACTTAAGCTGTCGTAGATAATATGTAATTAATAAATTGCAGTTATTTACTAGTATGATCTGAGAATATTGTTTTCGTCTAAATAAGCAAGGGGCTCGCCGGACTTAGTAAAAAAATAACAAGGGGCTCGCGCGAGCCACTCCGAGCCCACCCCTAGGTAGGGGGGAATTCAAGACATCAAATACATACATGTTTTCGAGCTGAAGTTCATTAATCAATTAATATAAATGCCCGTATTGGGAGTCGAACCCGTGACCTCCGTGACCGGAGCCAACGACGTGGAACACTCGACCAAGCAGGCGGCAATTATTTTTGTAATGTTTTTTTATTTAATACGTAAAAACTTTCGCATCAACCAAATATGGCATACGAGATTAAGGCAATTCCAAAATAACAAAAGTAATTGAATACATAATTGAAGCATTTTGGCGTAATCTCGATAACTGATGAATCTATCATAGACATCACTTTAATCAAACAGTAATCGCTTAATCGCCATCAATATCTTTTAACTTAGTGATACATTTATTTATTATATTAACACGATAAATTTATTTACTAAACGTCAGTTCAAGTCCATCCGTGCACTTCATCGTCTAAAGATGCGGAAAGACGAAGCCCGGGTCGTAAGTGACAAAAATTCTGTGCATATTGACATGACTCATAATTTATTTTTTAGCGAGATTCATGTATTGTGGGAGCTTAGGCCTAAAAAATCTCGTTATATATCAATATATATTATTTTAACAATTCAAATTCACACATTACTATCAAAGTTCAAGTCGACGAATAAAAAAAAATGTTCCATGATAGCAGCACGGCAAAAAATAAAATTATCGGCTAATAGCATCGAGCATATCTAATTGATAACATTTTCAGGATGCCATACAATTTAACACATGTATGTATTATGAATGTTAAGATTACATTGTAAAGACCAACGGTTCTTAATGAATGGAGTCGTTATTCGATGGGCGATTGGTATGCATGGCATATCGAATACAAAAAAACTTAATAGTATGAAAAAATTAAAATTACAAGTTGATGAAGACATTGCATTGACTCTATATTCCATTTCTGAGTAACGTTTCCACTGACAGCCCAGGCCGTAGGCCATATTTAACAACAATTTATTTAAATTATTTTTTACAAAGTTTAAATTCTTAAAATAGTATTTCTATAGGTTGCGTTATGAAGCAGATTTAAGCAAACTTACACTAAATTAGTATTCTATTTGATAGTACGAGATGCTTAAATGGAGACTCGCGGTTTATATTATATTTTTTTTTAGAATTTCGACTGAAGGTGCTTGATGGAAATTTATCTTTAGATTAGAATTATTTTCATAATGTACGTTTCTATTATAATTTTGGCCGAACACGACCCAGGTTTCGCCTCTCGACATCTTCCGGTGTTATTCAGTGCGCGAATGCACTTGAACTCACTCGTCGTATTAGCGCACTGAATAGCACCGGAAGATGCCGAGAGGCGAAACCCGGGTCGTGTTCGGCCAAAATTATAATAGAAACGTACATTATGAAAATAATTCTAATCTTATATTATATTAACAATACTAAGTGAAGGAGAAGAAGCAACTAATCCCGGGATGAATCATTCACCATTAAATCGTGGAGAAATTCGGGATTGCAAAAAAAAATTCTTGCCGATTTTTAAATCCTGGGAATTTACAGATTTCCTAAAATTACGTAAAATTCGGACCATGTTTTAAGTCTAACGCGGATTTCAAACATTTTTTAAAATTTTTGTCTCCTAATACTCAATCCCGAAATCCCGGGATACGTATTGTCACAATCCCGGGATTGGAGGCCCTAGCCACAACAGAAACAAATCTTAGCAGTGCACCTTACTGTTCACATTTTTTTTTATGAAGACATCTTAAAACAGTTTAACGACCACACGTTTTTTTTTATAGAATTTCACCTGCGGCCGGGCAATTTTACGAAAAATTCGCAAAAATTGTAATTTTACTAAAGTCACTATAATTTGTAAACTAATTGAGATATCTTTACCAAATTTAATTTTCTTAGCTTTCAGATACTTTACCTATACGCATATATGAGTCCGCCGGTCAGCAACCTTTCTTTTTCAAATACTTAAATACTCAAATACGCGTCCGCGATAGTTAAGCTGTTAAATATAATTTAACTTAAAAGGAATAATACATATTTTAAGTATTATTTATACAATGGGCGGCTATTTTTGAGTGAGTTTATTATAGAACAATGTTCTGTAAAATCAAAAACGTAAACAGGCAATTTTTAACAAGGCGTGTGAGCTTTTTATTTTTATAAATTTTATTATTATAAAAGTTCGAAAATGAAAAGAATGAAAATATATCTCGTCAAATAATGCAGCAAAAATTTCTATGAGTTTTAATTTAGAATAAATTAAAAGGTTATTTTTAAAGAAAAATAAAGTTATTTTAAGGTTTCAAAGTCTCTTAAAATATCATTAGATCTTCCAGGAGACAACAAATTAATATAAAAACAACCCTTATCATTTTCACAAGCCTGCGGGATATTAAAAAACAATTCTTCAAAATAAACGCGAGAGTAATTTTCGTCACATTTCTAGGGCGTCGCACCGAATCAAGTTGGTAGACATATCGAATTTCATTCCATCAGCCGTTAAGCCGCTTAGGTGATATAATTTTACGTACTAATCAAAATTAGGGGATTAACGAAAATGTCTAGGAACTCCGGTAAACTCAACACCTATTATTATGGCAGAGTCATCGGGTGTAATAATTCCCGGAATAAATTTGATGTATTTTTATCCGACAATTAATGTGGACGCATATTTAGGGTTCACCGCCCTAGTAATTAAGTCTGGTTTAAAGAATACCCTCCGAGTATATTTTCAAAGCTACTTTGGTAAGAAATACCAATGAAAATTACTGAAAAGTTATATTATATTATTCAGTATCGGAAAACAGTATTTATGATGCATGCGTAAAATAATTGACAACGCTTTTGTTTCATCTACATTCAGGAGGACGTATTGGTCTGAGCCAAAGCTTACTATAATTAACTCTCGCGGCTCGGAGACTAGAAAAATACTTCTCTGCCGATGGGGGTCGTTTAGGGACCCTAGTGGTTTCCTCATTATTGGGCTTATTCTTATGAATTCAAAAAAAAAATAGTCTAAGGACTTTATAATATCTCTCTGCATCATTCCTCATACATTTTTTTTTATAAAAATCCGTGGTTTTTAATAAATAATCATATTTTAAGTTGCGCGTAAAAAATACGTCATTCCAGTACAAATATGAATTTGCAACTGACGCGTTCAGCCCAGTTATCTTACGAACGATCGCTGATAAGCGGGCGCTTATCTCGTTATCGCATTATCGCGTGTTTATATGTACTACAAAAGGTCCAAAAAACTATGATATAAGAATACCTTAATTATAAACATTGTATCACCCATATTAAAATAGATATTTAAGAAAATGTGGGTATTGGGGTCGCATTTCTTAAGCTTAGAACCGGAAAAGTTAACAAGCCATGCTGTACAGTAGGAAACATTGTATTTTTGTAGACTAATGGTCTGACATCTTATAGTTTGAAGTAAAATAAAATTATCAAGAAACCGTTTAATTCTGTTATTTTTACTAACAATGCTATGATTGGGAGTTATGGCAAATACGAGGGAACTCAATGCACTAACATTACACTGATATCAAGGGCTATCTAGGGACAACCTATTGTCTTTACGTTAATATTCATTGATCACAAATAACGCTTTAAAATGTAACGATGTTTCTCATGGTTTTGCTTTTAAAATACCATTAGACGGGAGTCGTTTCCGAAAGTGACATTTTCTTACAAATTTAAAGAGAACTAACAGTTCCTTTTGTTCAGATTCTGACTCAGTTAGTACAAGTCTAACGGTATATAATTACTGTCGTTTTGTGACCGCGAACAATGTCGCGCTACTCAAATCATTTACAAGCGAATCTGGCCATTTTGGAATGCTGAAACGTTGCTCAAAGTGTGCGCTTTTGTTTATACCACGGTTGACTTCACCACGCTTTGCTTAAATTGCACAAAAAATCATAGCTAAGGAAAGGGAAAAACCTAGTGAGCTGATTAATTCGGTCTCAATATGGTAATGACCTCTTAGTTTAATGATGGAAGGCAATAAATACAACACATTCTGCGTTATTTATAAGATTTTCAGCAATAGGGAACGGTCAAATGTGTCGAAATTATTTGCTGTATATTAACGTAAAAATGATAATTCTTACTCTCACTATTAATGGGTTTACAGCTATTGCAAAGATACACTCTTATTTAAGAACTGTACTATTCCAACGTCAGCTGTAATTATAATTTAATTTGTATGTTACTTTTATGTATTGCTTATACAATTTTCGATTTACAATCAACAGTTCGGCCTTTCAAATTGTGTTAGTATCTCTTAGTTAATAATATTGGATTAACAATAACAAAACTGTTAAATATGATAAATTGCCGCAACAAAATTAAGCCGAGCATGTGACAATAGTGCTCAGAAAACATCTGCTCGAAGTGGCAAAAATCATAGATAAATTATCTGAGAAGTTTGAGAAGCACTCTTCTGTTTTTAACACAGGTGAATTTACCTACTTATAAATGCATTATCTGCGAAAATGGAAGATCGTCACTCAGCGGAGTTGACAAAATGCCGTAAATACCTGTGTAAAAAGACTAATGATCCTTCATGCATTGTTTACATTTTTTTTTAAATAATACATTATTATTTAATAGAAACCACTTTCTGTAAAATATTTGACAATATTAAGGTAAGTGGGACATGTAACGGTAAAAATGAATATGTTTTTTATACCATGTAACAGGTAATTTCAACAGAAATGGTTTAACTAGTTATAAGATTGCTGAGCCCGAGGTGCAGAAGACAACGACGTTGGCTTATTCTCATCAGTTTAAACCCCAGTACGAGCACTATTTCTTCAATCTTTATCGATTTCAGACTCATAGAATTTTGCAGCGAAACAATTGTGTCCATTAGTCAATCGACTTACCCAGAAAATAACGATGCTGATCAGTTGAGGATATTTTTTGGTAATCGTATGAAATTCATTTATAAATTTTATCACAAGTTGCAAATTGCACTTGTCATGTTAGACGCCTAACATTCCAATGTCGAATAATATTAACTGAATTCCGTCCAATCGGAGTTAAAATTCTACGCACCACGACTCCTATAACAATTAGCATTCGTTCTTCATAGCGCGCCTTGTCTTAAGAGCGTCAGGGGAATTCAATTTGCTAATAATTAGACGAACATGCCAGGCATTCTTATTGCCTTATTGTTCTCGCCAATTAATACTGGGGGGTGAGATAATGAGAGGGTGAGTCGGCTAAATAATACACCGTGGATAGGCTAGAGCGGAGACAGGGGAGAGAGAGCTCACTCTTCTATACTGAAGTTTAATTAACTGACCGAAACAGCCGATGAAAATGACGTATTGTGAACGAGTTTATAGTTTTGTGATATAAAGCAGTGGTTTCATTTGCTGGAATGTTCCTTTAATTGTTTTTGTTTGATGTGACGTTGTGATTAATTATAATTGAAATCGATCGACACAAATGTTATTGGCAACATAAATGAAATCTAATCCAATAAGAACCACAACCGACTGTCAAATCTAAATTGAAATATTGGCGAATACATCGCTAATTTGAACGCTCTTTTTGATGGATTTAATCTTTCAACTCTAATTTGTAAATTAGAACTAGCTAAGTTTGTTAAATAATATTGGTTGAGCATGTGGGCGTCTGAGAGTTCTAATTAAGTTTGTCGAAACATGCCTAAATTTATAACTATGATTACATCAAGTATGATACTATTAGATGGTATAAATTGATACTATCGATAACTTTGGCGGCCATTTTGTAGAAATTGATATTATTTATTAACCAAGACACTTCCTGTTTTGTTATTGTTCGAATAAACCGATGCTTCTCCACAATGTGGAAGACGTGGTATATTTAGTTACCCAAGAAGAATTTTGTTGGTTGGAAAATGGAGTTTAAAGATAGTTATGTCTTTATAAACGGAACGATACGTCACAGCGCTGCTTGTCCTGTCACGTGATCATTTCCATAGGGCTAGTGTTGGATATAAATTAGTTCCAGAAACCGACACCACTATCGGCCAAGACAGCGTTGACGCACTGTAATAATCTTCTTCTTCTTCTTTTTTTCGTCAGAACTATATCAGAACACATAGTTTTGACGAAGGCGTATCCCAAAATAGCTTTCAAGTTGTATAAAATAATATTTTTAAAACTAAAATACTTACTAATAAAATTAAAGCATTCTTGTAATACTAGTGAACATTTGTACCCACTTGCGCGATATTTTTTATTGCAAAATGCATTACTTACACAGGCCCGGATCGGTCGATCGGAATAAATCGGGGGTTGCAGATAAATCGCCATGGAAAATGGCGCGCAGTACGGCTAGAGATAAAATAGACGGAAAGAAATAGCTAACAAAGGCAGACGCTGATTGAATACAAATCATCGACTTTGGTCTGGTGCTCCTGCCAGACCTGTGCTACTTGCTGTGTGCCAAAGGCGCCGACACGTTTGCCATGTAACGCTGGATTGAATTACAAATGCAAGCGATTTGGGAGAAGTAATTGAGGTTATATTGGAGATTGCTGGATGGAATTTGTGCAATACGGCACGTTAAAACATTGATCAAATCACAAGACGTTGACGTTAATTAAAAAGTAATCAAATGAAGTGTTAAGGTATTTTCACCTATAGGTGGGAAACTAATTCAAAATATTCAAAATTTGATAAAGATATCAAACAATTCGTATAAATTTATTTGCATATTTGAAATTCATATTTATTTATTAAAAAAGGGACCCAAAGTACAAAATTGTTTTCATAATAAAATAACGTTTATAACCGTATTATAACTAGGGCTGTGATGTCGGAATCAGAAAAACCGGAGAAAAATAATTAAAAAATTATCAGTCTATCATATTGATTGGTGAAATCTACTAGTATCGTCTGACAGATATGTTAGCTAAACGGTAAAGTTTTAAAAAATCAATTCGGAACCAGAGTCGTCTTTTTTACAGTCCTGGTTATAATATAAAATAATAATGTTTTTCATGCCTCTCTATTTCAATATGTTTTGTATAAATAACACTGTTCATCCGTGCACTTGAACACCTGAAGATGTCGAAAGGCGAAACCCGGGTCGTTAGTGACAAAATCTGTGACAATGTACATAGTTTGAACAATTCAAATTTAATATTGAAATTCCACCAAACACCTTCAGTCGGAATCTTAAACTGTTAAATTATATTTCTTATCAGTTGATTATGATCACCATGAGCGAAACCGGTCCTGATCTTGGTAAATAAAAGTGGATATAAGTACAAAGGAATATTGTGCTTTCTTAATTAATATTATATAATGCCTTTCCACCAAGTATTGACAGAGAACAAACACTTCATGATCTTAATCTTTGTCCTAAGTCTCAAATTGTATTTGAAAACATATAATAAGATAATAAATTTGACATCGACCTCAACAGGACTCCTAGAGCACTGCGAGGTAATTGTATTCTTATTTCATAAAATGATGAGGGCTTATTACTTCATTGAGTGCTCAAATAATATTTTATTATGATATAGGGTTATCATAACCCACAGAAAAATGTCTAAACCTGCGAAAAATGTGTCAATTGAGTGAACAGCTTGATTGGTTTCGTATGTTATCTCTGATTGCCAGTCTGTTTATTTTCTTTTACGTGTCATATAAGAATCCAATATGTTTTCGATGGTTATATATAATATATATTTCTATCAAAATACGACAGCATAATACAGGGGTCACCAAACTTTTTGGGAAACGGATCGTATTTTTTTTTAACTTACAGGGCCGGACGACAAGGAAATTCCTAAAAGAACAGAATATTATATTATATGTGCTTACACAATGATTGAGTGTATTATTTGCAAAAAAAAAAGTAATGTTATCAAGCCATTTTATAATTTAAGATTTCGACTGAAAGTGTTTGGTGGAATATCAATATTAAATTTGAATCGTTCAAATTATGTACATTCACACATATTTTGTCATTAACTACTCGGGTTTCGCCTTTCGGCATCTTCAGGCGTTCAAGTGCACGGATGAACTCAAGTTCAAGTCAGTCAACATCAGTTCGTCAGTTCAAGTTCATCCGTGCACTTGAACGTCTGAAGATGCCGAAAGGCGAAACCCGGTTCGTTAGTGACAAAATCTGTGTAAATGTACATAATTTGAACGATTCAAATTTTATTAAGCCATGTTTGAGACTGATTTCTAAAAATACTTTCAAAATTTATATTTACTTCAAGTTTCAACAATTTTAGTAGGAGCCGGGTTTGAAAATAAAAGGCTCAATTACAATGTAAATAAATGCAGTTTATATTGGAATTTAAAATATAAAATATTTATTATAATTTTATGGTATCTATTTAAAAGTACTGTACTTCTAATTAAAAATAATTTAATTAATAATAAAGGCATTCCAATTATTAAATTTATTCTTTTGTATAGTTTTACATATTGTATGATGATTTTCATTTACTGTGTTATAATTAAAACATTTGACCGTTTCGCCTCCAGCAACACATTTTATACGTAATTTCCTTCACTTTGGGTCAACTACCAAAATAACAATAAATAGTTTTTGCGAATTGACAACCAATTCATTAAATTTTTAAAAAATATATTTCTTGTATGAATAATTTATATACAACGATCAAAAAAATTTGGTGGGCCGTAGTTTGGTGATCGCTGGATAATATATTACGTGAACGAACATTGCGTTTATATTTAAATACAAAAATGCTGAATATTTTTTTTTTACATTTTTTTTTGTTAGAAACTGTTGTTGATGAATAAGCAATGGAGTATTCTGTCTGTTTAATCTATTTGAATCATTTTACAATGAAATCTTGGGTGATAACCAGATAAAAGTGTTTCGTGTTTACATATGTACATGAGCACCTCGATAAAACAATGCTTCTGGAATGTTTCGAGCTGATATCAGATCTGCAGTCTGCGTCTCAGCATGTCTTGTCTGCGTAGACCAGTGTCTGCCAAACGTTTTTCCTTTACGGCACACTGATGAATGGAACTAGTACCGCGGCACACCAAAATGCCGCAGATTATCTCCGAAACTCTTCTTTTTTTTTTTAGCTCATCGAGGAATTTTAAATCCTCGATTTACTACAGAATAGGCATTATTTTAAATTGACATTTTTAAGACTTCTTGCGGCACACAGTTTGACAGACACTGACGTAGACTCACTGGTTATGAATTGCGAACCGTACATTATTGGTGTTTTTTTTTCCTACGTCAGTGATTTTTAATTACAATAAAGCTATCTTTCTAATTATATGAATAAAGCAAATTGTTACTAAAAATTAAATAATAAAATAACGTTATTGTTTACGTATGTATGTATGCGTTTCATGCAATACATTTATTGAAACAGGTCAATTTTTAATAAAATGATTTTCATGTTGAAGAATTCGGATACACTAACACAAAGAAATAAACGCGAACATTTTACAACTATGGATTGACAGAGATAACTGAATGCTTTTTTGCATGAGTGGCCAAACTTTTTACCTCTGCGACTTCATACTGAAATGGCATCGGTCTAATAACAATATGCGCAGTAAGTAATTCAAAGCACAATATAATTTATATGAAAATGAAACTAAATAAAAAAAAAAAAAATAGGTGATCAATTTTTGTAATAAACTCTAAAGCATCAGGCGGGCGACTTGAAATGGCTACGCGGTCGACCACTCGTATAAATATCAATATGCTTCTGTTATGACAATATTCACCCAATACAAAAAAATACTCGATAGAAACTACTTTATACATAATCTAAATATTGTATCTAGTACATAATGGTATTTTACGGCAGGGGTCACCAATCTTTTTAAGAAGCGGGCCGGATTGAACTTTTTAAAAACTAAGGGGGCCGGAAGACAAATAAATTTTTATTGGAACCCAATCAGAATATTATTTCATTTTATGTGGTTGCATAATAATTAGAATGTAAACAAATGTTTGCCCTTCTTAGAATTTCAATAAATGAGAATATTCGAGAAATTTTTGAGTAAACGAATATCTGGTCGTCTCGCCTCCAATTTCTATCTAACTTCCTTCACTTTGAGCCTTACCAGATAGCTGTATGACAATTGATGATTTGAAGTAAATAGTTGTCGTGAATTCACAACTTAATCATGAAAAATTATATTTCTTATATGAATAATTTCTATGCAAAAATCCAGAACTTTTCGGGGGCCGGATCCGGCCCGCGGGGTTTTGTTTGGTGACCGCTGTTTTACAGTTATAATAAGTCATGTAAATAAAACGAAACAATTCAACAATTCTTGTTAGAAGAGAAATCAGTATTCACAATAATGCAAGTAGCAAGAACTTAGCATTTGTTTACAATAATCAGACAATATGAAATGTCAAGGCCAGTTTCAATACTGCATTGAATAAGTAAACAAAATACATTTAATGAATTTCTCTCGACTCGCTTTGACTGCAACTGCGAATGATTGAAGTTGATATTTTTCCTTGTTTCGAATGTATGTATATCGACTGTGGAAAAGAAAAAGGACGTAACCCACATTTTTTACAAAACAGCTTTTTTCGATAATCACAATGTATCAAACATGATACACGTTCTATCAAATAGATGTAAGCTGCAAATGCCAAATTAGTATCTAAATTTAGCTTTTATGTTTGAAAAAAATGAGCTTGTGAAAATTGAAACCAAGAAAAAAGACTGAAAAACAGGTTTTTCCTAGACAATTTATTAAAATAATATTAGCTTGACAATTAAACGCCAGTTTAGAAGTCTCCGTCCACTTTCAGGTTGTGTATATTTCATAATTTGCATATGGCACAAAATCATCAAAACACGTATTTTGTCCATCCTATAGAATTTGCTATGTGTGGGTTACGTCATTTCTCCTTTCCAAAGTCGAAAGAAATACTATTTCACATAAGAATAACGATGGTTGTTTTTTTAATCGAATAGTGTCAATTCTGGTAGTTATTATTATAAATATATATATATATATATATATATAGGTATTTTATATGACAGATTTCATAATTTCTTCTGAAATTGATTTTCTCAGGCTTTGCTGAGCATTTAATTAAACTAATAAAACACAATCAAATAAGTATATGTATAAAAAATGTGTAAATGATTGACATAAAAGAATTGGTTATTGGTAAATTAATCAATATTAAAAAAAGTGTCTCCATCATAATTGCGGCTAGTTTGAACTAGGTGTTGCGAAACCGGGTCGTTAGTGACAAAATCTGTGTGAATGTACATAATCTGAACGATTCAAATTTTATATTGAAATTTCACCAAACACCTTCAGTCGAAATTTTAAATTAAATTATGTTGATGTTTGAAATAACGTAGAATTGGTGTTTTTTGTCACTAATTCAAATGTTTACGAACGAACGTCCAGTACAAGCACGTGTTTTTCTTAGATCAAACAATGACTTGATTATATTTTGTTTGTCAGTATTGGGCAATTCAGCAAGAATCGAGCCACAACTTCTGAGTCTCTGCATTACAAAACCGGTTTCTTGAATTTCCCCGAAACCGAAATTTTTTGATTTGTGATTAGCAAAACGTACATAATTGACCACAAGACTGAGTGGAATTTTCGCTGATCATTCTCCAAGAGGCTGAATCATATATAAAACAACACTCACCAACCATTATTTACAAAAGGCAGATTCGTCATATTATGTTACAAGACACGACTTCTCTGTTTTAAAAATGAACTCTCTTAAAAAAGACCTCTACATTACCAATATAAATCAGCTTTTGCTTTGCGAATCCCCAGTACGGGCAGTTTTATAAATTGATTTTTCAGTCGATTTATGAATTTCTGTTCAAAGGCATGGATGTATGTGATGTCTTAAATTCCCCCCTCAGACCCATCCTATTCTATGAACGGGGCGTATCGAGAGCGATTAGCTAACCACTAGTCCTGTCCTAGCCCTATTCTTCTATTCCTACTTTTTTGGAAAAAGTGAGTTTGAGCAACTGAGTAACAAGCAGTTCTCGTAGAAACACTTCTGTTGAGATAAACTCAATTAGGAGTCCATATGCTCCGTATTGGGAGCGGAGAATAATCATGAAATTATCTTTATAAATAGAGATAATTTCATGATTATTGAAAATGATGATTATCTTGAAGCAGGGCTTTTTGACTTATTCCAGTATGTATACCGACAGTTATTTACGCTGGAATTATTAGAAATTTACTGTAGAAAGAAAAAAAACGCGACATGTAGGTACAGACTTCGGTCTTTGTCTTCGCTGTCCCTCTAAAAGAAATATCAGTGGTCAAACCATGTGCTAACCTTTGTACAGTAAAATAATAATAAAAGAAAATAATAAACTACGTGCTTTTAGACGTATTTTATACACATATACAAGTTCTGGCAAGTCATAAGAAATAAATCATTCTTTTCAACATATGGTTTCACAGCAGAACATGTTGCAAATCAGGAGAAATTCATTCTTATGCCGACAAAAATAACTAATAAATAACATATTTCTTTACAAGTAAGCAAGCCATAAAACAATTAACTTTCATTGACAACAGAATGAGCGAAACTCCCACATGCTAGACAATAAACTAGCAAAATCTTTTAAGCTAAGCCCTCGAAGGGGCAAACTAATAAAATTATCCCCAAACGTGCTGTTATAAACACGTTCCGGAACAATTCGTCTAATTTCCAAATCCTCGGCTTTTGTTTAAAAATGCGAAAAGTTAAAATGTGCTCGCATTTAGATAACGCCTTTATGAGGCAGGGTCGGCGCGTGATGCCTAAATGAAAACCCGAATGAATAGCAATTGTTATAAGATAAGACGATAAACAATAAGCTTTGTTGTCGAAAAATAAACGGCTGAAAGCTTCTTTTCACATTTCTATTTACGGACTACATTTGCAGCGCGATAATTTTTCCACGCTTTTTAAGTAAATGTCAACATTGCTTTTGACACCGAATACGCCCAAAATAATAAAGAAAATTTTCTGTAATTTTGAGGATGATAAGAGTAAGATGGAATTGGGTAACCCTAATCTATTGAAGATTACTCAGGGCAGCCTGAATATCGCCTATATCTTCTTCCAACTGGATTGATTTTGATGCCTTAGAAAGGCCCAAAAAGTACTCTTTTCGAAAATTCGTCCTTTCATCACTAATTAAAAAAAAATGAGTGACAGAGTAACAAGCAGTTCTTGTATGAAATTATCTGTCGAGATAAGTCCATCGAGGGTAATACGGTTTAAAATATCTATATTATTTAAAAATATATAGTATTTAGTTCTACATTTTTTTTATATATATAATTAGTTTATAGCTTTTTCGGCAAGAGTATAGCTGATAAAATTTAGGTTGAAACATAGTTCTAATGATGACACACGCCGAAATAGCTGTAAAATAATTTTATATAAAGACATGTAGAGCTAAATACTTTGATATTTTTTACCATATTACAATGGAGTTCTACTATATAAATGCCAATTCAATCAATCCATAAAGGGTCAATATGCTTCATATTGCGACTGGACATGGTTTGAAAATTGGATTAACACCATGAAAACATTTAGTAAAAAACAGATACTTACTTAAATTAAATAAAACGATTGATACTTAAATAAAAAATATGCTCATCTGTTTATTACGTATGAATATGATTGAAATTATTCATTAAAATTGCTTTTCAACAAATTTTGGTATATACAAAACATTTCAGGGTAAACTTTCGATATAAATGTCGAAGCGACAGCGCTTCCCTTGGGTACAATAACAGTAACGTAAGCACAGCCGTATCTTTAGTTCTTTACAACCGAATGCGAAATCCCTTACATTGTAAACAGGGGACAATGCTGAAATATTTCAATTGAAGTGTAATCTCTGCCAGAGGAAGGTAGGCACGAACGCCACTGCAAACAATCCAGAGTGTCAATAGAGGGTTACTCCAGGAATGTCACGTAACATAAGGAGTCAAAGCGGGATTTTCAACAGCTGTGAAATATTATAATAGTATTATTTGTTCCTTCCGTAGGCATATTTCAAATTTATTTAGGGACACTACATAGGTAAGAGTAAGGTGTAATTTCAATTGCATCAGTATTGAATATAAATGTTTGTGCTTATATTGTTCTGAAATAATCGATTAACACCTACTTCAATTCAATGGTAAAATCTGCTTGCAATATTGTATTCATGTCAGGCTTTTGAATCATAATACAATCAGTGGTAAAGTGCCAACTTCAAAAGTCTGGGAGCGCTGATTAATTATAATACAGTTGAACTTGGTTATTACGAGGAAGATGGAACAGACCGAATTTACTTTTTATATTAGAGAAAGGGTATTTTTAAATGCTTACAAACATACCTATCACACGAAGACATGAAGTATCTGGAGCGGTCAAATAAAACAAAAAGACGCAATTCAAACAAAAATATACAATTAGAATTTTTTTACTCACCCGTTAAGTACACAAATATTACATTTTTCTGTTAATCTACTTTGCTTACAACATTTAAAATTTATGCTTGTTTCATTGTTTAGACCAGGGGTGGGGAACCTTTTCTTCTCTAAAGACCGCATTCATTTTTCTGATTCGACATAAGGCCGCAGTAAACATTGACTAGAGAATTTACTTCTCAGATTCTCAGGAATTTACGAATTTACAAAAAAAATACAGAATTGGCCAGAAGACCGCACCAGGGTAGCCAAAAGGCCGCAGGTTCCCCACGCCTGGTTTAGACTCTCATTTTCTTCAAAGCACTCAATCCATTAAAAGACTCTTGGGTGGTCCAATGTTCTGTGCAAAAAATTGATTAACTCGTCCAATATATCTGGATATCGTGAACATTTTTGATCGTGAGGTACGAACTTGTTATAAAAGTGAATAAATGTATAAATGTCAACGAATGTTTCCTCATTGTATCTGAGATCGTAATAACCGAGTTCGACTGTATAATAAATATGGATTGCGCTTAGTCAGGCGTTGGTCCTTGCATAAGTACATATTATAGAATTCGCGATCAATGCGATGCTAATGTTTTTTTACATTATTTTTTATTTTTTTGTAAAACCTGTGTTTAATATGTATACAAATACTTTAATTACGTGCAGCTTACACCTAGCAAACAAATCAAAACTGACAAGATAAACAAATAAAGTTGTTACTTTAATAAATCAGGGGTTACGTCAATTTGTATACCATATAAATATGAATGATCCAGAAATAAATATAATTGGGGATCGCTACTGAGTAGACTATTTATTCCATATCAATAATATTTTATAATCATATTCAATGTTTTCACAATGCTGGCACATTTTATAATACGAAATATGCAGTGAATACACATGTGAATTCAAATCTCGGCCATATTTATTCCGATTCGCAATTTGTATTCAGCTGTAGGAATCTAACGCTGTAAGGAATCTTGCATACCACATCGCATATATATGTATGTACATATAATAATACGATTGTATGTATTTCAAATACCGAATGCACATTTTTGCGGTCGCAACCAACGGTCCACTTGCCGGCATCAAGGCAGTTCAAGATTCAATAAAAGCTATTTGTTTTTTAAAGAGATATATTACAGTTTATTCATTACATGATTAAATTCATGTCGCACAAACACGTTGAAGTAAGAAAAACAAAATATTCCTTTGTACTTTTCCCAACTTTTATTTAGCAAGATCAATACCGGTTTCGCTTTGTTAAAATATCTGAAAAATACCATTAGTCACCACTTTACCTTCATTTCTCTTAGATGATTTTTTTAATTACATGTTAGAGGTACTTTCGATGGACTCGGCGGTAACTTTGTGGAAGTTCATTTTAATATAAATTAAAATAACTTAGATTATTCCACGTATTGTGTTACAAAATGTGACAGGTGTTTCGCCTCTTTCAGAGGCATCCTCAGACAACTACTTTTAAGTACGAGTTATTTTGTTTTATATTGCATGAGGTGTTAAGCATTTTAATTTGTGTTATTTTAGAGTCATTTATTCATATTTTCAACAGTAATTTGTAAATTCTTTTCAATGCCAATTGTTTATTACATATTTTCATTTCAATTTGTTTTTGTAGAAATAGCACAAGTTGACAACGCTCGCCATGAGCGAAACCGGTCTTGGTCTTGATGAATAAAAGTGGAAATATTGGGAATATTGTGTTTTTCTTAATATAATGCCTTTCCACTAAGCATTGACAGTGAACGTTGAAGTAAGATCATATGATGGTAGCAAAACGATTTTTTGTCAAAAAATTTCCAATACTTTTTTTACATGTTCCTTTGTCTGTGTCTATTGAAACATATATCAAAACTTTTTATTGTATTTTTACATTTTTACAAACTGTACGTAATAATAACGTCATATTAGTGATATTATCATCTACAACAGATTGGATGAAACCTTTTGTCATAATTATGTTTCCGTTTTGTTTTCTTCATTATTTATACATTTTATCACACCATTTAATTAATAAGTTAAAATAATGTATTTATATATTACCATATCAAATTTTGATGTGTGTGATTTGTATGCCTTTGTGACTTTTATTCTCGGCGATAAAAAAAACGATATATTTTCTTCGTGTAATGTTGCCAGCATGGGCACCGTTCGATCCCCAAGATTAGAAAACGTACCCCGCCGAGAAAAGCAGTTTATTACAAACGCCACCATAATAATATTTCGATGTTTTATGATTTCTGTCCGTCGCACCGGGTAACCGATACGAAATTTATTCCCCTGCAGATGGTTCATTTTTATGAGCGAATCACATTGCCAGTCTACGTGGTTTGCATACTCACTACCTATTGATACCACAGCCCCGTCTGATGCCATCGGATTCGCAGGTATTCGCGCCGAAACATGAATCACGATATTTCAATATACGCAACCCGCAACTTTATGTAAGACACGATTTTCGTTCAGTTTGAAAACGGGCTATCGAACAAGAATTGAAAATAACTCACACTAAACTACTCACTATATTATTCGAGTTGAATGATTGAATGATGTTCACAAATTGTCGTTTAAATACTCATTATAAAACTCGGACATAATGTAATACAATTTTGAAGTAATTATTAAAAACTTAACGTATTTTTTAAATTCGTTGCTTGATGGTGCTATAATCCAGGGCTGTAGAGTCGGAGTTGTGAAAAACAAGCGGTTCGAAACATTAAAAAAAAAATATTTATTCAAACTATAATAGTCCATTAAAATCACATAGCATGTTTGACAGACTAAAGATGATCTGATGGAATACATATGTTAAGTAAGTTAAATGACACCATTTAACAAAATTTTCTTCATATTCGGAGTAGTTTTTTTTTTTATTTTAAAGCTCCAGTCAGAGTTGGAGTCGTCTTTTATTACACGACTCTACAGCCCTGCTACAATCTATAAACTCACAAATCACAATGTCTGATTTCGTTACAATCATCTCACGTCATATTCCAATTTGCTGTCCTAACTAAACAACTGATGTTTAATACAGATTGAAAATTAAATTTACAATTTAATAATAATATCGGTTCCTTTTTGCGGTAACTGATATTTATGTTTCATAAGTAAATAACCGCCTAATATAAATTTTGGTTCATTAGATTTACGGCGAACAGATAATATTCCAGGAGTACAATGGATCGAGGAGTGACAGTGACGCCAGAAAAAAATCCGTAATATTTCCATTGCATTTATTAAGGTATCGTTGAAGATTATTATTGGTATTTAGCGAATGGTTAAAATAAGAAGAATTTCAAAACGTAAACGCACCCCATAGGAACTAGAAGGTTAATTACCATCTTTAGATTTTAATGGTAGATTGACTTATTTATATGTAGATAACGTAATACACATAAGTTAATAAGATTGTAAAATTTACAAAATATACATCAATAAGCACAACATTTAAATAAAGATAAAGATTTAAGAGTGCGAGTTCACAATAGCTTAGAATTTTTAAAATCAATAAATCCCTCCACGCTGTAAACGATTTAAGTAACATTTTATTACAAATTTATCAAAAAAATATTTAAATAACTTCCGCAAAGTAATCAATCAATGAAATCAAGAATATATTATATTTTATGTACACAAACATAACATACCTACCTTAAAAAACTATTAATATATTTATACATTCTTAAGAGGATACTCATATAACTAATTTTGAAATATGACGACTTCTCTTTGATTCCGTTTACGTTCGTTGACATCATTCATTCATTCAGTGTTGCCGCAATAACAACTGAAAAAGACATAATACTATATTCAAAATAGCGGGAATTTTCAACATTTCAAGCGTAGAAAACTATTCATTACTTTTCTGTTAAGCGACATGCTAAAACCATGTACTCAAATGAACGGATTAACAAAACGAAATTTAGCATAATACAACATCGATTTGCACCCAAATGTCTTTGATAATAAGATCAGTTTGACATATGATTTGGATTAATATTTTATTATATTTATATTCAATATAACGTTTATGTGGGTAGACATCATACGTAAAATATGCAGATGGTGGAGGACCAGGGTTGCACTGTTCGAGCCCGTAGCATGTTATTGCGACTTTAATTAAAATTATAATGTTACAAACATATTTTTATATGCTAACGTAACTTTCTATATAAAATATTTGAAATGTTATTGCTGAATCCATTCGACGCCTACCTATATCAAATAACCGGAATTGTGAAGAGTGCATTTGACTAAAAAATACTTAAACAGCGATAAGATATCTATGTATGTGACGTATTTTAAAACAATTAACATCCAAAAGTACTCGTGACAAAATAACATCCGGAATATTGATTTCAAGAAGTTATAGCGGTCGTTGGCAGAAATGAGCGAGATTTTTTAAAATTATAGAATTATATACTGTAAGAAAAGTGGCCAAAAGAAGCCCTGCAGTTTATTTTAACCAATGAAGACTCTGCTTGGCGCTTGTTGGATGCGGTTATGAAGGAATTGTTTTTTTAATTAATTTAGGTGCGAGTTTTATTTATGAAATTTGATTTTTTTTGTAGGTTACAATTTACTACGTTAAAAAATCAAAGCACCTTTTTTCACAAGACTTACACCATAAAGATAGAAGCTGTTTTAGCTTTATGACATTAATGATATGTAATCATATTATATATAAATCATTTTTAGAGTGTTCGCTGTCGATACTTGGTGGAAAGGCATTATATATTTAAAAAAAATATATTTAAGTTTGTACTAATTCACACTTTTATCGAATAAAATCAGGACTGGTAGCTAATCAGTTGATAATGCTCGTCATAAGCGAAGCCAGCCCTGATCTTATAAAATAAAAAGTGGGAATTAGTACAAACGTATATTTTATATCTGAATGTTGGAGTGAAGCCTCTATATATGAAGTACAACATTTTACGTATCAATTTCTATGGTTAAATAAAGAAAAATATACATATTTTGTTTTAATAATTCGTCTTGGTAAAAAACCAATTATTTAAAATCAATTTGTCGTCAAATATTTTGAGGGTTTAAAGTAAACAACGTTATCTACAAAAAGTAATTTTAGGTTTATAACATTATTTTTCATTCTCGGCTACAAGATGGTCAAAAAACATTATCAATCTTTTTTAGTAAACTATATAAAGTTGTCTTTTTAAATGATAATACCTAAAATTTTCAGCACCACTATAAGCAGTATTAATATACAGTACGCAATCAATTATAAAATATGAACATTAGGTTTTAAATAAGCATGTGCTTTGCAAAGTTAAAAATAATAGTAAACGTTTTTTGGCTTTCCTGGAAAGTTACACCTTAATAGATAGTGTTGGTTGACTTTAAACGCTCGTAAATATTTTCTATCCACTTGTTACGTGTTAATTTTGGCGATAAACCTTTATTTATTTAATTTACGGTCTGACAGTTTGAATTATTTGAATCGGAATTTCAAGGAAAATATCAAAATTTTACATTATTGTGTTTGATTTTAATAATTCGAATTTTTACACTTCAGTTTGTGTTGTCACTATAATACTCAAATTTTTCCTTTCAGAATCGCACCGGCAGAAGTCACAGCGGTTTGCATACTTGAATGCATGAGGATGTAGTTCTATCAAGCAACCTTATCCGATATTATAAATTGTGTTAACTTTACTAAAATACTTGGCTGTATTACAAACTATTTAATTAAATTCATTTAATATCACAGCTCTCGTTTGAGGAATACGAGTATATTCCAAGAGTAGTGATTACATTGGTGTGGCAACACCTTAATTGTCAAAGATTTTATCACACCCAAAGGTCAATTTTCTACTTAATAACCATCACAGTCATCTGCTGTGCGTTCGAAAGCCTTAATTGGAAGAATACCAGAAGTAATAAAACGTTTCTTATTGTTCTACTTACGCCCACGCCACTATCCAAAACCAATTTTTGTATCGAGAAAATAATAATGATTAAAGGTAGATAGTTACTTTAGTGATATTACCAAAAAAATGACAGTTTGTAACTTATAATAAAAAATTGAATCGTTCAAATTATGTATATTCACACAAGTTTTGTCACTAACAACCCGGGTTCAGCCTTTCGTCATCTACAGGCGTTCAAGTGCACATATGAACTTGAACTGATGTCTAGTAAACAAATGTATCGTGTTTATGTAAGAAATAAATGCATCACTACGTTTAAAGCCATTGCTGGCGAAATGGATTAACCCATGGGATTGCCTACAGATTTGAATGGTGAGTAATTTCAAGGGTCGTTAGTGACAAAACTTGTGTGAATGTACATAGTTTGACCGATTCAAATTTAATATTGTAATTCCACTAAGCACCTTCAATCTAAATCTTAAATTATAATACAAGATTAGTTAAATATTTTTCCACACTTTTCCGGCATCACGGCTACATTTTTACTTTGTAGGGATTAGATTTTTGGCGCGTATCTTTTTTTTTTTAATAGAATATCCTAAAAAAAATTGTAATAATGAGTCAAAAACCCCCAAATTCTTTGCCTCAGGATGCCGACAATAGAATAAAATAGTGGATATGTTTTCACTACTTTTCATTTACAGACAGGGAGGATATTAGAGATTAGTCTTATATTCGATGGTATCTCTTTTCAGCCTGAGTCAATTACTCAATAGTATTAGCTTATAAATAGTTTAGTAAGTTCAATTAACATTTTTTTATTGCATACTTGTGATATGAAGGCTGTTTTTTTGTGGCATTATAATTATTTAAATAAATATATTTCACCGATGTGTTTAAATAGTTTATATTGAATTCAACATATTTAAAAGTAATATCAAAATTTACACGAAAAGGTAAAAAAGGTAAGGATTACGGAACAGAATTTTTTTTAATGGATAAGGGAATTAACCTTTATCTGCCCAGCGGTCTTTCGTCGTTGTCTGCCCAACGGTCCCCTGAGAGACTAGCGAAAATGATAAATTTCTTGATCGGATTCATTAATTTACAGTAACAGTACATTAAATAAAAATATTAGATAACACAAGTAATGACTTTAAGATAACGAATCATTATTTTATTTTAGACTTCAATAAATATTTGCGTCTAATTTATTCATAAAAAATGAGTTACTTTACGCTGTTTCAATGCTAACTACTTATAGCTTATTGTGTAATGGAACGCTTCGTAAATCTGGAAATGTTGCCAGAACACAGCTTATGTTTAGGTTAGGTGATTCATAATAGTAAAAATATATTATTGATTCTCTTATTATTTATTGGTTAACTATTTTTAAAACATGTTACATAACAATATGATTAAACAACGTTTTTAGTGATTAAAAATCACCGCCTGTACCAAGATATTTGACGTTTTAAAAATCACTGGAGATTAATCATCACTCGATTTTTTATATTAAATAGAAGATGCTTAAATGTGTTATTACCATTTCAAATTTTCGCTGAACACCTATTTAGGTCCCAAGGAACACGGAACATAGTTTAGGAAACTTATTAGGCAATAGGAATAATGATGGACAACAAAATATTCCGTTTTTAACTGCCAGTTCATTAACAGCGGGAGATTGATCACAACATCGATTTTTTGCATTTAAATAAATATATGAACTGGTATAACAAATATTTCTGTTTGCAGTAAAGTAATTATTATAAATTTAAAACATTTTTTTATGATGCTTTTTATTTTACAGATATAGATAGATATAGTTGTTTTGGTGTGACCAAATTCAATCATTGGTATAATGTAAACAATACTTTGGCAGTGAATTGCTTCTACTGCGCACAGCGCACGGGCTGATAAAGGTTAATAAGAGTATGCAATGTAATAGTTGGTGAAGAGAACTAAATGGCAAGGGGATTACTAAAACTGTTTCGAATAACAAACAATCACTGAGCGTGGTTTAGCTGTCCAGTATCGGAGGATCGAAATGAAAATTGAGCACTGAAAGTGTAGAAAATCGGCAGACATTAATGCAGTTATATGATCTATATATGATATATATCATACTATGCTTTAATACAATCATCAATGATGATTAAGTACATAACGTATGTATACACAGTTTAAGTATTCAAGTTATATATTTTGAATTTTTAAGGCAATAATTAATATTTCCATCAAAGAAAATAATCCTACGATAAATCGTTCCAATCATAATATTATGAAATAACATTACACTAATCAAACACTCCATTCTCTGATTTCATAATACAATTCAGATAACAAAATCAGTAGTTGCTTACTGATAAAAGATAACAATCATAACCAACTAACTAGTTATTAAGCTGTTATCTAATTAATTAATGGTGTCAAAACATTACAATCTTGACAATTGAAGTGTTCAATGAATATCGTACGCGTATTTAAGTATATTTTACGACTTATAGACATAATTAAAAACATTTGCCTGCGGCGCGGCGCTGTCATTCGTTCATTCAATAATGTAAGAAGAATTGTTTTAATATGTTCGCACACTGAGTTATTTAGTCATTATTTAATCGAATATGCATACACTGATTGTAAACGTCATCAAATAACTATTTGCAAATATTCCATGGACTGACTAGAATATTTATCACAAGTCTAGATAAACATTGCAAAACAAACGTAGATTTCTATTCAGGTCATTTGAGTATTCTCCATGCGTATCAAACAGAAGTTTTGAGTGGGATGGCGTAAGATTAAAGATTGTATTAGAACGCATTATAGCGACATTATTTACAACAAAAATTAACTCTTTTTTAAGCACTATTTCTTTTAATGTAATGCCGGTAGCTGATAAAGTTTGATCGAGACTATTATATTGAACTGAAACAAAATACAGTATCATTATTTTTTAACTATTTAACTGCCGCTAGGTGTACTTATGGTACCTATCACGCCGCGAATTTTATTGCAAAAATAAAACCTTCCAAATATAATTAATATCGTTATTAAAAATGTATTAACGCTAACTTATAAAAAAATGTCAAATAAATGAAGAGAGCGTGTTGTCGTTTGTTCAACATATTTGTATGTTTAAAATAATTAATTTAGGTTAGTTAACTCCCTTTTAAAGCGTAGCGTTTAAAAACGCATAATTTGTATGACCGGGGTCCCGTCCACGGAAAGTTGTGTGCCTTAAGACGCGTATGGCAGTTAAACGGTTAGGAATAATTTTTCATTAAAATATAAACGTCGTGGATTTGGTTACGATATATTTTTTTTTTATTTAAAAAAAAAAATTTGACATTGCAGCTTACGCCAAGGCGTCAAATATTTTAAAGTTGAAAGATCATACGAGATATACTCGATGAGAATTTTTGAAAGTCACATGAGATTAGCTCAAGGAGAATTGACTTCACAAACACCCATGTCTTAGATCTCAAATTAAAATTGAAAATTCCAATTTGACATTGACCTTACCGGGAATCGAACCCGGACCCACCTGATCGGTAGAGCAAGCTCTTACCAACTAAACTAAAGCGGGCGACAATATTAATTGGCTCAAGAAATGTGCAAACCATTTTATATAATATATATATTACTAGATTCAACGTTCTGTATAACTTCGCTGTCAACCAACTGTATAATATGTGTTATTTTCGATGTATTCGACGGTAGCTTTGTGAAAGTTTATTTGTAATATAATATTAACTTTGTTACTTTACTTGCTGTGTTCGCACGGGTCACAATTTGTAACACAGCAAGTGGAGTAACTTAGTTATATTAATTGTATACATAATATTTGAGTTGAGGTAGAGTATACTTGTACAAATTAAATTAATAGTTATTGTATCAGACCGAGAACCCCCAGAGTGTCTCAATTCTGTATCGCCTTGATGAGCTTCATTATAAATCAGTACGCCTCCAATTATTTGAATGGCCTTTAAAATAAAACAAAAGATTACGTAGGTAAGCCAAGGGTGTAAGGTAACATACGTCCAAAATGCTCAGGCGCTTTATTATAAACTAATTATTTAATGCTGTGGCATGAAGGTAATACATGATAAAACTCAGTTTCTGGGTGGGCCAGTCACTACATGGGCGACCACCCAGGATAGTTCGAAGCGAGCGGGTTAAGACGATGGGGTAGATTAAAATACTTTTATAGAACATGGTGCAAGCGTTTTATTTTGTGAAAAAGTGTCGGCTGACTTCCTACGCGCATTCGCTGGTCATTGACAGTTCCGTGCTTAAGTTTTATTAAAATGGGGTCGAGATTTTAAAAAAAAAATGATTATAGACTTTTTGTGACACATATAATTTTTTATCGCACATGTAATATTAATTGTTGGGCAAATATTTATTTTCATCTATGTACAGTCCATACATTATATGTTATATATAGGCTATTATATTTAGAATTACATGCATTGAGTTGGAAACACAGGCTATGCATTACATTTTTTCGATTGTTACGATCCACAGTAAGACCAGGGTGAGCGCAAAAGTTATATCAGTCAAGTATTAATAAAGCTGACAAAACTTACATTCAATGTGGTTTGAAGCAATCTCAGGTTGTATCTGAAAAATCTTTTAATTATTTTTCGTGTTCTATTTAAAACAAGATTGAGAAGGTGATAGATACATATTGAAGACATATCGATTTGGATCATAGATTTTCTGAAAGCTGGAAATGGGAATAAGAGGGTTTCTGAAATGCTTTGGACATTCATAGCCTTACACCGACAAAATCTTGAGTACGACGGTATTCAGAACTGAACGCACAAATATATCAAAGAAACCGAGAGCCAAAGAAATAATAAATAAGTACAGGTAATGGGAACATCACAATAAGCTTAGCATACTACATATTTTTGAGTGGTAACGCTTTGTGGTATTGATATGCTTTTAGCTAATAAGCCGCATAATATATACAATGTTGGTTTAGATTTAGGAAAATAACCTAGGAATGTGTGGCTCTCTTAAAAGATATCGTGCACGGCACTGCGGCTAACCTATTATTAACGACTTTTACAACGAGATCGTGGGAGTCTCCGGATGACAACAATGCATGCTAGGGGAAATCTTCTTACCACGTATGTGAAAAGATGTTCCGATTGATGAGTTTCTGGTTTTGGTAGTTACTACACCTCCAGTCACATAGTGCGTTAAATTCATTTTTAACAAGGCACAGTATAGTGTGTGGGAAGTTAAAATGAAATGATAGTAGCCAATACAAATAAAGCCAAATATTAAATATTCATATTAACCCTTCAAGAATCAATAGGGATGATGGGCGTGGGTTGATTAGTTCGTGGTTTTCAGTGATGTCAAATCTAGTATTAAAGAGGTTATAGACAAGGCATACTTTCATTTGTTAGATATGATATATAACATGCTGGTCTTTTTGCCACGAAAATTTTCTTTATCACGCAAAAAACAGTGCAATTATCTAGGAAGGTTAGTTACGAATACCAAAATATTTAAAAAATCATCGTTGAAATCAAGGAAATCTGTAATTACGGAATATTATTATGAAAATTCATTGCCATTATTTATAATTTGCTATGTGGTTTTTTCTAAAAACTTCTGTTTTGACATGTTATAGTGAATTTTATTATTGATGCTGTATTCTTAATTCTTGTAAATTGCCGTTTTCTCTAATTTTAATTTGTGATATTCGTGTGATATTTTCATCCCTTTGCAATCGTCCAATCCGATTCTAAAAGCAGGATGTTAAAAGAGCGATTATCTACAGATGAGTGGTTTTTGCGATCGACTGACTAGTCAAAAAATCCCATCAGGAGTCATGTAAAGTATTTGATGCAAAACAAAAATAATATCTGAATCACGATTATTAAATAAATAAAAAAAAAAAGCTCAAAAGGATCTCACGGTAAAGCATTCTGTGACATGACACAGAATGCAGAAGACTTTTAATTGTTAATTTGAATGAATGTTTTTACATAATATGTCTAAAATATAAATGTTTGAGAACTTTTTGTTAAGATTTAATGCTTATTTCGAGATCCCCACTTTGATTTTGTTGAATATTACGACATATATTGCGGCAATGTTAACCCGAATGTGACTCAGGTAAATCGTACAGAATACACTTCTAACATTTATTTGGTTTGCGAAGTATAAACATGCCGGGTTTCCCTACGTACATTATATATTATCAAATTATCTCGTAGGTACGAGCGATAAAGCTCTGCTTTGTTGTAGATCGCCGTCGCGACGCCCGCGTATTTGTAGACCCTCCTCGCATCGCGACGTCCTCGAAAGCCTCCGTCTGTTGTGTAATTTGTTGTAAGTTTATGCAGGGTGAGCGTCCGTGCGTAATACAATAGCCGAATAGTGAGAGAAATGGGATTCAGGTGGAACAGTGGAGTTGAGTTATTGTATCTATAAGATCCAAATTGTACGAGTAAAGAAAATTCATGGGTATGACATGAACAATAATATTTTTGGCTGATAACATGTAATAAAAGAATACTTAACTAACAATAAAAGCCTATCTTAATGTACTTGGTCTCAAAGAGGAGTGTTTGAATTCGGTTTTCAGATAAGTTAATTGAAAGGGATTAGTCTAAATAATTTCGTTTTCTCTAAGTCTGATTTGTATACCTTGTTTCATTATTAACAACTAACACTTAACAATAATAATAATAGTAAAACTGAATAAAAATTAGTTACTTCTTCAAAAAACGGATTAGCAATAGGGAAAAATATTGATCGCATTTTATTTAAGATAGGCAAAAAATAACGATTTTTGTTTTGGTTTTTGATTGCAGTAAGTTCTGTGGCACTAAATTGAATGATTTCTCATTTTGTTACAAAAAAAATACGGCAAAAAGCTGGCTAACAAGTGACAAACGTTGTGACATAAGAAACGGCATATTTTAAAAAGCCCACTTGTGTTTTAATATCTAGATAACTTAGTATAATATTGTACAGATAATAAGGTTGGAGATAAATAAATATAATATATTATTGCATATTATACATTGCACATAGTGATAAACCGATATTCGGTGACAGATCACTAGAGAAATTATTATAAATTGAAAATATTAAAGATTGAGACCTTTTTTTCTGCAGAAGATGGACATAAATGATGATAATATGCTACTACAGGAAGAATATAACATACCCGATAAGCTTCGAGGGAACGAGTTAGCCCCAGTGTATGAGACATCCCGCCACTGATAACAGTCTAAGATAGGCTTCGCTGTCCGCCTAAGGGTATATTAGGACTACCCTTTTGTGACGAAACAAAGGGAAGGTTCAGAGAGGACTAGAGTAGTACCTATTAACGTTTATTGCATTACATTGATGTGCCTTGAATAATGGCAGAATCACTTCCACACGAAGTATAAAATCGGGTGAAAGTACTAGGTTAAAAGAAAAAGTTCATGATCAATAATATGATGGTAAATGAATATGACAAGGTGTTAATTTGTTATACTGCTAGAAAATATTCGGTCCATGTAAATTCACATTTTTTGAATAATGTTTTTTTATATATATTATATATACGTTCAATTATTTTTACGCGATTAACATGAGACATTTCTAGTCCCTCATATAAGTACCTGTATATAATCAAGTAGCGATGAATAACATTTTTTTATTCATAATTAAAATACACATTATAAATAATTTTGTGTGTAATTTACTTTTCGTGTTTTCATTGATACCTTTTTAAACAATTAATACCACAATTTTCTCACATAACCGTTTTTTTTTAATTTTAAAGAAGCGATCTTCAATATATCTATAAATTAGATCACTTTTATACACTTCTTTTGTTGAACGTATCTACTAGGGCTTGACGGTTTTTTGGCTAAATTTGTTATTCGAAAACCGGTTTTTCAACTTGGTAACCGGTTGTGCCGAATTTTCCATAAACGAGTCTATAAACAAAGGACAGAAAATTTGGATCTTTTTTTTGGTGGCTTAAAGACCATATGCCCCACATTACCCAGCGAAAGGGTATTTTCGATATCAGGAAATTTTATTACAAAACGATCAGTGGACGCTTTGTGTTTTTTTAAATCATATTTTCAAAAGAGTAACACCAAATAATTTCTTGTTGTGCATTAAATGTATATAAATAAACAACATAAAAATTTTGAACTTTTTCTCGATATTTTAATTGAATTATCCATTTTTTGTAAAACTTCAAAAACCGGATAAAACCGGTTTTAGACATTCGACAACCGGTTTTTTCAAAAGTCGATTTTTGTATAAGCCCTAGTATCTACCATATAAAAAAAGAATTGGGTGTAAACCCAACTAGTAAAATGGTAAAACTTTTTTCTTGAAGTACTATCACGTCTTTACTTGGTGCTTTGGTGGATTGCATATTTTTTTTATTTTACGGAGATGACACTATTGCAATGTGTATTAACTGAGGTTACTTTACTTTACGATACTTTAAGACATGCAGGATATTACATTACAACGCATCTAACTTATTTTTTTTTTCTAAAATACCACTTGGCTCACTTCACCTCTAATGGGCCCATATGTTATATTCAGGGCTGTGAAGTCGGAGTTGGAGTCGTGGAAAATAAGCGGCTCGATTTTTTTGAAAAATATATTTAATTAGTGTATTCAAACAAAATTGTCAAAAGTGTTGACATTTCATGCTTGGCTGACTAAAGATGATCTGATGGTATTAATCTGAGTAATTTCCTCGAAGTCAGAGTCGTCTTTTTTTCACGACTCCACAGCCCTGGTTATATTGATTATTTACTGCGCATAATGGATTAACGGTTTCGATCATACCTTCCACATGATAGTCGCCTGGTTCATAAATATGTCGGGTAAAAAGACCCGACCAAACCGTATGATGTCAAATCGGCCCATACGGCGCTATAAATCATTGACGTTTTTGTCCCTCGAAATTATTCGTAAAAAATACACAAATCCTTTAAAAGATTTAAACAAACCATCAAGTAAGAAACCAGCCTGTTGTATTTCACAAAGGCGAGTATAAATTTAGATATCTCATTTATAATATACAACATCCCAAAGCAGTACATAATATTCTAAAAAATATTTACCTACCTGAGATACAATCTCGTTGTCCCAAGCTTACCTTCGCGGTGGGAGGGATTCCTTTTGTAGCTCGCTATCAAAGTATAAAAAATAAAAAAGTAAAACTATCGGCCGCAAGGATGATGTGTTTATTTCGAATTTATCTCCCTTTATAGGTGTTGTCTCTATTTGAGAGGTATCAAAGAATCGTTTTATAGCCGATTGTAAAATAGTACGACACCGCTGTATAGGTTGGTTTTAATTTTACATGCATAGAAGATTCCTGGGCAGTCAAATATCTAAGATCTGGGTATAAATCGTCACTGCTCTTGCAGAAGTTGGTAAGTAACCGATTAAGAAAAAAATGTAATTTATTTCCACTTTATTTATTTACCGGTTTCGCTCATGGCGAGCATTGTCAATGCTATTTATACAAAAACAAATTGAAAAGAAAAGGTGTAAAAAACAATTAACATGAAACTTAAAACTAATTAATATGTTAGAGGTATATGTTAAGCATTTTAATTTACTGTAATTATAGAATTAATCAATTCTTTTCAATGTCAATTGTTGTTTTATTTGAAAGTTAGTAAAATACTTTTAAAGGCTTTCAATCATTTTAAATATTTAGATTATAGATATAATAAATAACAAGCGGATATTATGCGTCCTTAAATCAAACGAGACTGCAGAAATTACACTAAAAAACGTGAATTACAAGAACGTTAAATCGGGGTTTCTCGGTAAGTCGGTGAATATAAATTTGAATTAAAGTCTTTTGACATACAAATAAGAACATGTATCAATTAAAAATATTATAAATTATTACAGTACGTACATTATGTACATGCTATAAACGTGTTCTCATTACATTTGACGGTATAATTACATATACTAGTACTATTTCCACAAATAGCAGACGTACGCTAAAAATACTCAAATAAAATTTAAAAGGGTTCGATTCACCTCGGAAAAGATTTCGTTATTTACGTTCGTGGAATTTAAATACATAAATTGTGTAAGTTTCAAAGAAAATCCATTCGATACGTCGGCCACAAAGGCGAGAGAGAAACCTGTCCCAACCGGCGAGTGCTTTCCTTCACCAGGTAAAGGAATAAGAACAGCAGGTGTTTTTGGGTTAATTAAGTTTTCAAAGGCACCTTTGGCAGGATTGCGTGAAGGGTTCCAGAGCAACCCTCATATTATTAAGTGTACCCCCAAGGGTGCCATCGACAACCGTTTTTAAAAGATTGCATTTGCCTTGGGACGCATATGTGTGATACAAAGTATGGAATGACTCCGTTGGGATTTGTTTTATTAATGGTGAGTTGCGTTTGTTGGAAGTTTTTGTCAGTGTGGCATGTTTAAAAAAATCTAACAAACAAAATAATTCATTCATCGCAAAATAAAAAGGATTGCTTCTTTACCACATGTGTTTGTTAAAACAAACAAAAAATAGCAAAATAAATAATTTATGAATGAAATAATCATTTCAGCCATTTCAGGGTATTTGATATATTATGATGAGAGTATGCCTTGTTTTTTTCGATAGAATTCGTACCAGACTGTGAATTCATGTAATGGACAATCTAATCGTATTATTCAGGAAGGGACTCAAGCGAGGCATTTGTTTAATTAGTTATTTTAAAATTAAGCAACTTTAATTTCTGACACATATATATTATTGACAGCGGCTTTAATTATTACGTTTCTAACATGGAATTAAAGCAAAAATAATGGTGCATACTTATTTCTGAGTCAATCTTGGAACTCTTCACTCTTGCAAGGTGGAAAATACATCGTCCAACTACTGATAATAATTATTTTACGGTCTAATACGTGTCTTATATTATATGATATATAAAGAGTATTGTCTATAGTTTGATTGCTTTAATAATCAATGCGTGGGCTCTTGAATAAGAGTGATAAAAAACCATCCCTTTCCCAGACAACTGCGAACAGTTTTTACGTACTGGCTTTTTAGCGTATTGGCAGTTAACCGCTGACGTTATTTTTAATATGATAAATATATTTTGAACACTTCTGTATAATAAAACCGACCGGTGATGGAGTGGTCAACGTCGTTGGCTTCGGTTACGGAGGTCACGCTTCAAATCCCAGCACGGACAGTTTTTTTTAATTTATTTTTTAATTGAATATCTTGAAATCCCCCTTCAACCCATCCTATCTTAAAAACAGGGCGTAGTGAGAGCGATTAGCTAACAACTAGTCCTGTCCTAGCCATCTCCTTCTACCCCAACTATCTTTGTACAAAAAAAGAGAATTTGATCAACTGAGTAACGAGCACTTATTTGTGATAAACATTAGTCTAAATGCTCAACATTAGAAGCTGACATGGTAAAAAAAATAGTACGAAGGAATCATACAGTGTATGTTTGTACTATTTTTACCTTTTTTACCGTAACAATTATTCTTTGCTCATCAATTTCAAGGGTAGTAAATCCATTTATTTTTAAAATAAAATCTGTGGAATAAGTCTTACTCATACTTACATAATTTTAAATTATATAATGTCTTTTCTGCAAGAATACTTAATATTATGAATTTAACTTCTTAAGTGAGACTTGCAAAATTATCTCTTCTATCCGTAAAGAATTTGATTAATATGCGTTTCGGTAATTTTATTTATTTTTTGATCTCCCAAATGTTGGCTACCCCCCCAATCCTATAAAATAATCATCCCTCTAAATAACTTCATTTCACATTCTTCTGCGATAAACATTTTAAGAGCGCTAGGAAGAATAGACTTGCCACGCCCAGCCCAACGTGAGGTACAACTCAATTCGCTTTAGGGTCCGAAAAAGTATAAAAAGGGACCCTTAGATCCCGGGGATAAATAATGGATCCACCTACAGAGTAATGTATCAATCGGGACCGAGGAAAAAAATGAATGGGGGGCAATCATAACAGAGGCGGATCGAAGGAATTAAAATAATGGTCTGTTCCATCACTTTTGAAATTCATTTATTCGTAGATAAGTTAACGTGTTATATATAGTGTATTGATCAGGTCTTTCCCCGAATGTGACGCGGTGGAACGGCGTTACGGCACCTTTTCTCAGCATTTTAAATATTTGAAATGAATATTGGCATTTTTTTTTATTAATACTGAAAACTTTTCTTTATTTTTCTTGGAAATCATTGCCATTGGCTGTTTGTCGCCATCTTTAATTACTTTTGAATGTTTCGTGACGGGTACCGTAACATTTGTAATTCAAAACAATACCAGCTCTAAGTATCTTATGCATGATATATTGATTTTTTTAAAGATAGTTTTAGTTACAAGCAGTTCTCGTAAAAGAACTTCTGTTGAGAAACTTCTCTTAGAAATTCAGTTAAGAACAGACATGAATGAGCTTTTTTTAGTAAATATAGATAAGACGAGTGCAAATCAAACCTGAATCTATAGAAATTTAAATTATGACTGACTCCTTCCTTATATTGTAATATAAAAAAGTGGTCATAAGTTTGTGGTAAATAATTGTTTTATTTTTCATTTATAAACTCTGCTGGTGTAACATCATGGTTACATTGCAATGCACAAAATGTATTAGATTCAAACACATAATATGTATATTATAATATACCGGTACAAGAATGTTAAATCGCCAGTGACACTAAAATAATCAACAATTACATTTCATTATTCGTGGATTAAAAGCATGTTTTGTGAGATTGTTAATCGAATTTACCAATTGGAGATTATGTAGAATTTAACTATACATATAAACAAAATCAAGAGATGACTGATAAAGGTATAGTACAAAAAATATATAAATAAAAAATCACAAATTCGACTTGTCGTTGTGAGGTTTGTTGAGTTGTATATGCGAAACTTTTATCAGCGACTACTAAATCTCGTTAGAAGAGAATTTGGTCTCATTTCATCTCGCCTGCTTCGTCAATATTGCGTGATTGCACAGGCAAAGAAAGACACCTGCTGCCTGTGTTCACAATCTTATAGAAGAACAAAAAAAGTCTTCGAGGGTGACCAACAGGTTTGAAATAACCGGTTTGTAACAAAAAAATATAATCAGTGTGGATAGTTCATTATTCATATGCAGATTTAATAAATGATATAGCCAAAACTTTTTTTATGGCAACTGTATATCTCCAACCGTTGTGCAACAAAAATATATGGGTAATTATTGTTTTGTATGTGTCTCGATGAACTATTATACAAAAAATAGTATTTCTTGGTTTGCTTGGCATTTATCTGATAGAACTCTATTGTAAAAAGGTGAAAAGTATTTGAGTTCTACAAATATTATTTTATACATATTTGAGAGCCATTTAAATCATTCGTTATATAGTGCAAAGTTTCTCAACTTTTTTTATTTCCGTGGCCACTTTTGAGTATCATAATTAAACGTTTATTAAGATTTTTGAGACAAAGTGACATGATGAAAGATTCCAAAATAGTTTTCAATTTTTTTAATATGACCTGGCCCCCGGTTGAGAAACCGTGATATAGTAGACCGTGTTATTTCAAAATACTGTACAAAGAAGAGTTGAGTGTATATACCATGGTTGGGGAACCTTTTCGTTTTTAAAAGCAGCATTCAATTATCTGATTCAACATAAGGCCACAGTAAAGTAAACACCTACCTTCTTTTTTTCGACTTTTGAACATATAATGGGTTGATAACGCTCTTTTTCCAAGGGCTTGCGAATTTTTACTTAGATCAAAGTGAATATTTTGATCAAATCAAAATGCCGCATCAGAATAGCCAGAAGGCCGCAGATTCTCCTCCACTGGTATATAGAATGATTCAAGCCTAACTTGTTTAGAGCCGATATGTATTTCGACTAGATGGTAAATAGTATTGATAAACTAAGCATGAAAAAGCTGTACCAATTCCTATATGTTAAAAAAACAATTCGATATTCAGTGCTGTCATACGATAATTTATTGGCTGCTATTCGGAGTCGTTTAAAAAAGTATTGTACAATGAAAAAATCTACAATAGTAATTGAATAATATTTGTGCTACATCTTTAAAATGCTAATTCAACCAATCAGTTATATGAATACCATTGAACTCTCGACATTATAACCATGAACTTACAAAACAGTGAAATAAAAAAATATGCACATCAAAGATTGTTTCGATAATATGCGTCTGGCAAATAGCTACCCAATAATGGCAACGCAAGGTCACCCCACACGAAAACGTACGGCAAGTCATCCTCCTGCCTTCTTTGTGAGAGTCGCATCTCTATGGAGCCTTGTTTTTTTTAAACTTTGTTCGTGATGCGATGTTTTTATTTACCAATTCTTTACGTTTAGGTTTGTTGTGTCAGCACAATGAATGGAAGATAGGAACTAAATAAGGTAATGCTCGGGGTTTGATTTTATAATCGGGCATCTGAATTATCAACCAAGCTTAGTGAATCGTTTACAAAAAGAAATAAGCAATGCATTTAATCATAACTGTGATTTAAAACAACACAACATTTTTACTTTAATACAGAAACAATTCTTTTTGTACCGCGTAGTTAGAATAAGATAATTTTACTAAGCTATATATTTATATGGTTACTAATCGTTTACTTTTACTTCAAAACCTGATAGATATTGAATTTAAATTCAATTTGAATGCATCAAATCATTTGTTTGAAACGTGTCACATTTTAAAATAATAATTAATTATAGCTTCAATTGGCATTTACTCGGTAGAACTCCGTTTTAATAAAGCGAAAAAATAAAGTATTTTGTTTTAGAAATATTATTTTATACATAATATGGTCGATAGCTATTTCGGCTTATTCCTTTACCTTATTATTTTTTCATCTTTTATGAATAACTATCTCATGTTCAAAAGATATAACATTCTTTTGTACTAATTCCACTGTGAACTGTGAGAATGCACAGTAATATAGTGCTATTTATACTGCACTGTATAAGCGCTGTATTACTGTGTATCCTAATTAGCTGAAAACTCTCGTCATGAGCGAAACCGGTCCTGACCATATTAAATAAATGTGGAATAAATCAAGTTATTGACGGTGAATTTATCAGTGTGAAGAATTATTTAATGGTACATTTCAGCAAGAATTAACAGTTTTATAAAGTACCTAGGTCACTTGGTGGAATGGCATTATAATAAGAAAAATAAATTAAACAGTGCTATTTATACAAGTTAAATAGCACTGTTTAATTTATTTTTCTTATCAGTTGATAATGCTCGCGAGGAGCGAAACCGGTCCTGATCAAATAAATTTTATGTGGAAAAAGTATTAAAAATCTTTTATTATTTTTTTTATAAGTACCTAGGTATCAATAAGTGTAAAGTCATTCAAAAAATATAGGAATCGATTAAAAGTCATTCGACTCCACTTTATCGTTAGAACTATTTTAGATCATGATTATACTAGCTTATGATATATACACTATTTAAAATATCACTTTACATACTTCATATCATAAAATCATGAACGATGTTATCAACAATTGAGTACCGAAACGTATATAATAGGATCGAGTAGCGATGGGGTACAAAATGACTCCAGACAAATTTGCGTAATATTTGCATTGCATTGATTGAAGTATCATTGTAGATTACAATGTCGGTATTTATCGAATCGTTGAAATTGGTACCCGATGGTTAATCAATATATTAAAAGCAATGAGTTATTCAAACAAAAAATAATTAAAAATCCACGTTGAAAATTTGATAAGACAGAATAAAATAATTCTCTTGACGATAACGCCACGCCGGTGCTTTCTGAAGTGAAAATAAATTAATAAACCTTTTAAAATGCAATTAATAATAATAAAATCATTAATAATTCTCAAGTCTTTGGATTCGTGTTTCCATAATCAGAAACACCGCAGTCTATCGTTATAATTATTTGGTGATTACGTCTATCGAATTCGTAAAGTCTCTCTCGGAATATTATTGGAAATGTTTTAAGCTTTTCGTGTAAAAAAAAGCACCTCAAAAACGTTAACGAGTTGAAAATGTAACCTTCAAAGGAGGGAGAAGATTCGAGTCTGAGAATCGTTTTGATTGATTGCTTGGCGGAAGGCGCGCGTGAGAGAGAATCAGTCGGATAAAGAAAGGGCAACGGAAGAAGGTAGAGACGCTCCAAATCTTGATCAACTAATTATAAACATGCCAAAAAATGAAGATTCTGAAATGGATTTCTAATTCTTGTGAAATAATTAGGTCAATAATTGTTTTACCGTGAAATAATGAAGTAAAAACGTTATCACCGTAACCGGGATTTCAACTGTTTTTTCAATACCGGAATAAATCTTGAAAATTAAGGTAACTCAAAACTTTAATGAAATTTACTGTCAATTTTTGGTGGAAAGTTATTATAAGAAATAAAACACTTCGTACTAATTCTACATCATGTATTGTAGCATTATCAACTGATGAAAAAAAACATACCATCATATAAAATTACTATTGTTAAACCATTACCAAAAATAAAAAGACTGTAGAATTATTTAGGTAAATGAAATTAATTTTTGATTTAACATTAAAATTTTTGGCAGCGCACTACTTATAAGCCGTCAGACGGCCATTTCTTGTACTATGCGTAGTTAACGATTCAATATTGTGCTAAAAGACACGTTTATCGACAAACAAACGTTTAGTTTTTTTATGCTTAATGTCTTTAAGCTACGTCTGTAATAGAATCCGTGATGGCATATAATATTTGTTAATTTATTAAAATTTCGTTTTTGCCATATTATACAAATATATCTGTAATACAGGTATTCGTCCGGTATAATAATCCCAAGACGCGATGTACTTGATTATGATAATATTATGTACACCGTTCGTGAACGGAAAATGACATGGGTAACCGAAAAGAATAAGGCGTACAGAGCCTGTCATACGAGACGTTTAAATATATTTATAAATACATATCTCCGTGTACCTGTATGCTAATAGCTAACAGGAATTCGTATACATTGTAAGTTCAAATTACAAGACAATAAAATACGATTTAATAATCCGGTACAAGCTTCAGAAGTCCCATAGCCTATCGCATATTTATTTCGATATAAATTCTCGACAAAATTATCTACAAACTTCAATTTACAGACATATTATTCGTCTTTCATTTGAAATTTTCGTTTACATGTCCAATATAAGAATTGAAGAAAATGACAAATTCAAATATAACAAAGTTGTTATCAGATTACTTATAACCCGGTTTTTATTCCATTAACAATTTAGGGAAACTTTTATTAAATAGTAAAGATATGTTGGAATTATTTTATTAGAGCGGTATACATCACCTCACATGTCAAGACTGTATGTTTAAGGCAGACAGGTAGAAACAGTAATGTAAGAATTAAAGAACATATAAGATGTTTAAACCGATATTTTTTAGAGCTTTTGAATAATTTGATAGAAAATAATAAAATTTAAAATAAAAAATAATTAAATACATGGAGTATTTCAATTTCTTTGAAATACTCCATCTAAAAATTTAAAAAAATGAAATATTCTATCTAGTAAAATAAGAGTAAAAAATAAGCCGCTAGGCATTTGTAAATTAATAAATAGTAATGAAAAATTAGTGTACATATCCAAATACGTTCAGTAGAAAAGAAAAAAAACTTTATTACCTTGTAATTTATAGTTTTAGAATTAGGATCAATTTTTTTGTAAGCCTTACGACGTTTTGCCTGATGATGCTTCTTAAATGTGCTAAGCACGTGCCACTATTTGCAACGCAACAAGTTGTGTAACACAGTTATCAAATTTACTTTTACATAAAAAAAAATACTGAATCAATCGAGATAATATGACTTAGCTAGAAACGACGAAAAGCTATATTATCTTCAATTATTCTCACGAAATTTCTTATAGAAATATTCAGCAAATTGTCTGTATTATCAATATTCAAGCGATATATCTAAAATGAGGTTTTACTTGTGATGCAATCTCAAAATTTATTAGGAATATTATATCTTGGTACAATTTTATGTTCAGTATTCACTTGAATTACAAACCGGAGTAATGGAATAAAATTACCTGTGTCACATGTATCTAGCACATGTGCCATTCAATTTAAAAGCAAAATTCCCACTTGTAACAGTAAGTGGATGCTGTTTAGTTGAAATTTATGCAAACCTACTAAATAAATCGTCAGTCGCATGTGGCTGAAGAACAAGTTTTATCACATATCCCAAGCACGGCCCTGCTATTAGCAATACGACAGTGACACCAAATCTAAATATCTACGCATGGCATTGTTAGTATAGGAATACTTACTGACTGAGAATCTTTTAAGTATAAGATCTGAAATTAAAATATGTCCATACAATTTTAGCATACACTTATAATTGATAGCTAAGTTATTCCAGAAGTTGTGTAACAATTTCTAACAAGTGCTTCGTCTCTTTAAGAAGCGTCTTTAGACAAACTATCGTGCAGACTTACAACCCGCTTTTTTACCACTAACAGTTTAGGTTTTATTTATTAACTAGATATTATAAGATAAAATCACGTTCTTATATATTTCTTATAGCGGTATCTATCTCCTCATATTTGAAGAGTGTCAAGCTTATTATGTAGGGCAGACAGTAAAAATATTAATGTAAGAATTGAAGAACACAGAAGATTTCTGATTAATGAATTATTATTTAATAACAAATTATCAAGTTTTTAATAAAAATAAAAATATTAAAATACAACATCTAGTAGATAATAGGAAAATAAAAAGCTAACAGTTCTCAGAAATGAATCCAGTATGAAGGAAAAAACTCCAACTTACATTTTATAATTTGCAAATGTTCCAAATTTATCAGTATACTAAAAGATTTAAATATATCGAAAGATGAATTTAAAAAGATACTATTAATAATGGATTGCTTATTACATATTTATAGAATATTTAATTGATATTTTTCTGCTATATATAAAAAAACAAGGACGAAATTAATATATTTTTTTATAATTATGTAAACGATTATTCAATTGATTAGCAGAAACAATGTTTTCAGGATTATTAATTGAACACTGTTAAGGGCTGATAGCGTAACAATTACAGTAGTACATGGCCCGATTTTACTTTGGTAAAAATAAATATAATTTATATTTTTACATAAAAACCTTGTCACATATCAAACCTAACAGGTGAATGAAAAAAGTTGTACATAAATAAATGGTAAAATTGGCATACGCAATGTTCTTGAATGAAAAGACAAGATTGTATAAAAATGAGCAAAATCCATTGATTTACCTCAACCGTTGTTACCCCGAATGCGGAATATTTGGCGAGCGAATCATTCTTTGTGAACGCACGGACCAAAATTTCAAATCGATGATGACTCACGGCAAATGCATCCTTCTTTATATTCAAGCCTCATCTGCCGCCAAAAAGAGAATGAATCGCGTAAAAAAGAATTGATTTCAGAGTAGAAACGGGAAATGCCTTCTTACCTCAAACGAGAACGCGGGTTGGTATGCAACAAGAATGCCGACAGGTAGAGATATCTGGAATCAAAAAAAAGGAATTCATTAATGTATAATAAAAGATTTAAGTATATATCAGAATATTTCTTATTTACATGAAAATTGTGGATAGGTATTATTATGTATGTACGGAACACCAAAGGAGGTTTATTTTTCGAATTAGCAACACTTTTTCCAGCGACCGCCAATTCGACATATAATTTGTGCTCAGTTCGGTTTGCCAATTTACCATAAAAAGACTTACGCCAAAACAACGCTTGCAAATATATTTTGAAAATCGAAAATTTTGTTCAGCGATGAGGCCAATTTTTGGATGGATAGCTACGTCACTAAGCAAAATTAGCGCATTTGGAGTGAATAAAATTTACAAGCCACTATTGATACGCCGTTAAATTCTCAAAAAGTCTTTGTTTGGTGTGCTGGTGGAATGATTGGTCGTTACAGTTACAGTTAACTAAGAACGCAATATATAGACGAATACAATTTTCGTTCTTGATTTAAACGGCATTAATGTGGAACAGCTGTGGTTTCAAGAAGACGGCAAAGCGTGCCACACAGCGCGATGTTTTATACCACAAGATGTGTTATACCTAGTCATTACGTAATAAATTATGTTTTTTTTTGTTCTTTTTAACTGTTGTTGTATTATATCATACGTGGGCAACCCTCGACCGTGAACCCCGGGCCAAAACTGGCGTTCTATTACTTTTTGCCCAACCCTGACCATCTCAGCTCTGTTAGTAAGGAGCGGACGGACGTAAACCTTAAAAATTTCATTCGATTATCTTTAAGATATACCGAGCTTTTGTTAATGTAATAATATTTTTTTGTAATTTATTAGTTTGGCCCTTGACTCGGAGATAGAATAATTTTCCCCAGAATCAGGAAACGTGGCCAATGCCTGTATTACATCCTCTTTCCTAATTTATCATCGTTATAAAATATATAGAAATTGATATCTATATTTTAGGTTTGAAATACTCAGTTTTTAATTGTGTTGTATCAAACTCTCTAAAAAGAAAACGAAAGCTTAAGAATTTTGTCGCAAAATTAAACTAAAAAAATATATAAAGTGAAATTTATTTAACATATATTTTTGAAAACTAGAGCACGTAAATACTAAAAAAATAAAAGCGCTAACAAAACAACTAAATTCCAGGAAAGATAAACAGAAATACAAAAAAGTTTATTCATATAAATATTAAAAAACTTTCTGCCGCTTAATTGAGAAAGTTCGATACAAAAGCTACGGAATAAAATTCATATCGATTCGTAGAAAGCGAAGTCAAAATTTATGCCGCATGTAAATAAAGAAAACAATTTTCTTTATATTGTATAATATTCGGATATAATTTTGTTATGTAATGCCAACGATGTATTTATTTACGAAAATTTATATTTTCAGTTTAAGTGGCTCAATTTCACATATAAATATTGTAAGCCAAAAGACATTTTACAAAGAATGTTTGAAAATGTAATTTTCATTATATACTGGAATACTCTTTGGTGGAAAGAAATCACATTATTAAAATAAAATAACTGAAGTTCGTTCAAAGAATGGGATAATTCTGCCTCATAGAGGAATAATTAACGGTATTTAAAATATTTTTCTAAATTATACATTTTATTTCAAATCATTTATTTTTATGTTGTAGAATTGTCATTTCAAACCAAAAATACTCCCGTCGAGGTTAGGGCATCCAATACCGGAAGCTTTTTATAATCCCGGGATTCACATTTTTCAATTTCAAGATCCTGGACATTTACCATTAGGTCGTGAAAAAATTCGGAATTTAAAAAATTTTTGGTCGTCGATTTTAAAATTCTGGGAATTTACGGATTTCCTAAAATGAAAAAAAAATGGACCTTTTTTTAAAGTCTCGTGCAAATTTCAAAAATTATATGTATGAGCTATATTTTGAGTATATTTGGATGGTAGGAACGAATCAATTCTTCGCTGATAGAGAAGCTTTATATTATCAACGTTCCCTGTAAGCTGCGCGCGCGCGTGACCGCGCAGCAGTTGGGAAACCCCCGCGCACACATTCCGGGTTGGTGCGCACTACAAGAAATGTATTCAATTAATATTTCATCAGTCCGCGAAGCCTTTGAAATTTCTGCGCAGCTAACCTCTTGTCTTAGAGAATACATTGATTACTATGTATCACATTTAATCCATTAATAGTCAAAATAGTACACCATTTAAGAATGGTATCTAAAGAGCAAATGGGAAAAGGGTTTAGACCAGAGGTGGGGAACCTTTTCTTCTCTAAAGGTCGCATTCATTTTTCTGATTCGACATAAGGCCGCAGTAAACATAGGACGGGATTGATTTATATTCAATCCTTTACCCTACATTTCCCCCAAATATCTCCAAACCTCGTTTTTTAGCTCACCGAAGAATTTGAAATCCTCAATTCGCTATACTTTTTTCCCAGATATCTTCAAAACGTCATTTTTCCAGAATTGGCCAGAAGGCCGCACCGGAGTGGTCAAAAGGCCGCGGGTTCCCCATCTCTGGTTTAGACATTAAAGAAATGCGATTAAGACTTTTCTTGATTGAAATAATACGATAATTTTTTTTTCGAACGTAAATTCCATTAAATAATAATTATAATTTTAATTTGATAAGGTTTTTTCCTTTTTAATTTTGCTGTTATTTTGACACGCCTTCTTATCTACAAAGTTGTCAAATTATTCTAAATAAATTGCGTTATATTAAATAATTAATGCATGAAATTCGAGAGGTCAGTGGCATGCCGAAAATCATTTGCGGAATAAATTAAGAAATAAGTTTCACTGGTTACGAAAATTTGAAAGTAACAATTATTTCTCAGGTGATTATTCGCATTGGGTAACTTCATTATTTTATGAACCTCTTTTATTTTAATTCGTAGGCAAATTTATCGCTCACTGTTCTGCGGAGCCGAAGCGTGAAATATAAAAACTAATCACCGATCATACAATTAAATAATAAAAAAAAATACTCAGCCTAATAACATCCAAAAATATTACAGAAATATGTTTAATGATAATTCAGTACAAGTATTATATATATATTAGTTTCTCAGGATAAATTAAAAATTTTACTAAATACAAGCTGTTATATGACGTATATTAAGATTTTTTAAAAAAAAATTTCGATAGCGATTGTTTTATTTTCCATGTCCGCTACCAATATGGAGCGTATGGACTCCTAATGGAGTTTATCATAACAGAAGTGTTTCTACGAGAACTGTTTGTTATTCAGTTTCGCAACCTCTCTTTTTTTTCCAAAGAGAGTAGGAATAGAAGGATAGGGCTAGTGGTTTGCTAATCGCTCTCGATACGCCCCGTTCATAGGATAGGATGGGTTGGAGGGGGGAATTCAAGACATCACACACATTCATGCCTTAGAACAGAAATTCCTAAATCGATTGAAAAATTAATTTATAAAACTGTCCGTACTGGGATTCGAACCCGTAACCTCCGTAAGCGAAGCCAACGACGTTGACCACTCGACCACACAGGCAATTGGGTTTTACACCTTATTTATTGTATGTATGTTGGTTTGTATAAATAACACTGTAACTTTATATTCTCTTATCAGTTGATAATGCTTGTCATGAGCGAAACCGGTCCTGGTCAAATACAAATCCTGTCTTGTTGAAATGATTAGAAATCAGTAACTTTTTCAAAAATATTTTTATGATAACATAATTTGAATACTACCAGGAATGCCGGTATCTTGTAAAATAATATTATGAGTATAATATAATTTTATTAATAAAAACACAATGTTCCTTTGTACTTCATTCCACTTTATTATATCGACTGTGGAAAAGAAAAAGGACGTAAAGTCCTCAATTTTCCAAAACAACTTTTTTTCGATAATCACAATGTATACAACTTGGCACCATTCTATCAAAAAGGATGGAAACTGAAATTGCCGAATAAGTATCCAAATTTAGCTTTTAGGGTTTTCCGAGACAATTTCTTTAATTAATATTAGTTTGTGTCAATTAAACACCAGTTTAGAAGTCCCCGTGCACTTCAAGGTTGTGTACAATTCATGATTTGCATATGTCCCAAAATCATCAAAACACGTTTTTAGCGCCTCCTGTAAAATTTGATAAGTGTGGGTTACGTCCTTTTTCCTTTCCATAGTCGATATTATATATTATTATAATAAAGTGGAATGAAGTACAAAGGAATATAGTGTTTTTATTAATATAATGCCTTTCCACCAAGTATTGACAGTAAACACCCTAAAAGTGATAATATCATTTACGGGGAAATAAGGCAAATCGAAAAAAAAATTCTAGATATATTTTCTGTTTCAAATTTGAAACCAATACATTTAGGAGTAATTGCAACTTCGTCGTTAATGACACCGCGATGTAAATTTCCCAACGAGGTATTTTGCAAAACCACTACGTCATTATTCAGGTTACGATAACGCGTAACAGATCAGCACAGTCGTATTAGAAAAATACAACCGTATACGATGTGATGATATGAAAACAATAACGATAGATTCAACGGTAATACTTGATCAACTACTGTTTATTCTTTTGATTAACGTACGTAACAAGCGTACAAAACGAAATTCTGACTCAGTGCATAATATTACCATGACGTCATTTTGTAATTTGGATTCTCCGTAGCGATTTCGAGATTGAAACAACTCATCGGCCATAAGTAATTTATAACAGCGAGCTAGTAGGATAGCCGGTTTACTTTAAATCGTGAAATGAGTGTCAAATTTCTCGTGAGAGTAGAAACGGCTATTGACGGACAGGACACAAACATTGGACCTAGAACAGTGATGGCGAACATATGGCACGCGAACGGTTCCAAAAATTAAAATTTTGATTAAATAATCCGTGAATTATTAATTTTCAAATGTTTTCAAGATAAACGATAATCGTTTAAAAAAATCACTTTTTATTTTTTAATTGCTTGGGCGCGCCACACAATCGAGAAAAAATATTTGAAGATTGTTGGCACGCGGAACCAAAAAGGTTCGCCATCCCTGACCTAGGCCATTCGTTTCCGGATCCCGGGATTGAACATTCACCATAAAATCGTGTATAAGAAATTCGGAATTAGGAATTGAGAAATTTTTGCTCGACGATTTTGAACTTCTGTGATTTTTCAAAAAAAATTAGTCTATTTCAGGAATTCCCAAAATGAAACGACGCGAGATCCTAGCGAAACTTTTTCAGATTTTCTCAATTCCGAAATCCCGGGATTAGTACGATGACTATCCTGGGATTGGAGGCCCTTACTGGACCTGATAACCTTTGTTAATCGTTTTTAAATGTAAGCTATACTAAAAACAGATTGCTTCTACACATGGAAAATGAGACAATGAAACCTGAATTGAGGACTCGTTGGCTGCATTGCCCAACAAAAATAATGGATCACGGGTCAATTCTTTATGGATTGAACTGTTTCATTTGATTTACTTCACTACACTTGCAAAGATTTGGATAGTAAGTAATTCGCGTCAATCATGTATGTGGATTTTTTTTAATAAAGGTAATCGAGTAAATCTCGTTAGCCTTACCTCCTTGGAAATAAAAAGTTCTCTTGCATGCATTCGTTAACATCGCACGTCCAGTGCGTGAGGGCGTGCTTGCGTGGATGTTGTTTGTCTCACTTTTTTGCGTGCCCTATTTCAGGGTTTCCCAAACTATGTTCCGCGCAGCCAGAATAGGTGTTCCGAAAAAAATTGGAATGGTTTTATACGCTGCAACACAGTTTTTTTTAATTCAGCCAAGTGTTCCGTTATATTTTCCGGACTTGCGAAGTGTTCCATTCCAGAAAATGTTTGGGAAACCCTGCCCTATTTAATGCATAGATGGTTCGTAGTATATTGCAGACAATTGTTATCAATATAAAACAACTAATCAGATAAAACTCATTTTTAAAGTTTTTTTTTTTTATTCCATGTCCGCTCCCAATATGGAGCATATGGACTCCTAATGGAGTTTATCTCAACAGAATTTTTTCTACGAGAACTGCTTGTTACTCAGTTGCTCAACCTCTCTTTTTCCAAAGAGAGTAGGAATAGAAGGAAAGGGCAAGGACAGGACTAGTGGTTAGCTAATCGCTCTCTATACGCCCCGTTCATAGGATCGGATGGGTAGGAGGGGGGAATCCAAGACATCACATACATCCATGCCTTTGAACAGAAATTCATAAATCAATTGAAAAATCAATTTATAAAACTGCCCGTACCGGGATTCGAACCCGTGCCCTCCGTAGCGGTAGCCAACGATGTTGACCACTCGACCACACAGGCGGCTAAAGAATAGAAAGATATTATGCAAGGTGTATCATGATAATATAAAATTATATATTGTAACTTTGTTACTCTACGAGTTGTGTTACAAGTCGTGACACGTGTTTCGCCTCTTTCAGAAAATAGAAATATATTCTAATTCAAAATTTAGGTCGATTTTTCCTTTTCTACTGAACGCAGGGAGGGGGTTTATTCGTAAACCTTGCGATATTCTGTCAGAAGATAATTCTTAAAGGGGAAAAACACGTGTCATAATTTGTAACATTGACGAATTGACAATTGACTTTCAATATAGATATTTTATAAAAGTAGATGACATAACATTCACGATAAGATCAAGCGCCATCATTCAATAACAAAATGCATCAGAAACAGGCAAAGGAAAAAAAATAATGCGGAAAAATCTTATTTCAGAATAACCACTTAGAATAATTATTCAAGCAATACGGAACAAAGTAGTCTGCAAGTTCAATTAAGTCACGCGTACAAAACTGTGGTATTTAAAAAAGCAATTTGATGCGGACTCAAGAACGAATAGGGATTGCAGTCCCGGTTTGTTTCTCGATACCGGGATTATGAAGTGCGACCGACTGTAGTAGTCACCAACGTTATGCATATTCAGACACGGAACAAAGATTCGGTTTCAAAAGAAAAAAAAACACTTATTTTACTATTATTGATTTCGTTCTTTTAAAAACAAAACAATCAATGAAATAAAACAAATAATTATTGTACTTTCCCTTAGCTACATTCTTTTGTAATACGTTATTAAGTGTTAGTCCTATTAAATTCACTGGCGGAGTCAAGGGTTAAAACCTCGGGGCGTAGCCAGTGTGATAGCCAACCACTAGTCCTGCCCTAGCGTTATCCATCATATCCCTACTCTTTCGTATAAAAAGAGAGGTTGAGCAACTGAGTAACAAGTAGATGTCGTAGGAAAACTTCTGTTGAGATACTTCAATTAGGAGGGCACATGCTTCACATTGGGAGCAAACATAGATTTTTAAAAAGTGACTCACTTAGTTAAAGTGTTAAATTACATTACATTATAACATAACTATTAATCTTCGGGTACATTCGCATTGCAAAATTATTCTTATTTCAACCATTCGATAAACACCAATATTATCGAACTGATATTTATTGTATGTAACCTACAATAATACATCTATCAATGCAATGCAAATATTACCCAATTTTATCTGGGGTCACTTTGTACCCCATCGCTCCTTGATCCTTTTTTTAGAAATTTCGGTACGGTGGGATGAGAAGGATCACAATGTTCGACTAAGAAGAACTGTTTGTATCGCTATTATAAAACAAGTTTTAGTTTTATCTGGTTTTATAAACCAACCTTGTTTGTTTGAGACAGTTGAACTCAAATAATTTCGTAAATTGAATCCCGAGTATTGGATACCAAGGAAGACATTCCGGGATTGCAATCCCTGCGCAATATTAAGTACATACAGAAACGTTTCTCAGAAATCGGTGTATTAATTATTATTGAAAGAATAATCATGTCATGTCGCCATTATGTGTAATGTATTCTCTTTAAAACATACAATGACAAGACCGTATTGAAACGTCTACACAAATTACTCGCACTTCATCTTTACAAAACTATAAAAAAAACTTTTTAGATATGTATAATAAATATCAGGAGTGGGAAACATGCGGCCTTCTGGTCCTCAATAAGACCTGCCTTGACCCTATCCTTCAATCCCCATAGGTTGAATAACAACCAGTTCTCGTAGAACACTTCTGTTGATATAAGCTTCATTACGAGTGAATATGATGAACATTAAGAGCGGTCATAGTTTTGAATATTTAAGCCAATAATGATCATTATTTAGGTGTAACGTTGAACATATTTTGAAAAGAAGAAATTATTGCAACGCCTTAATTTTAAGAAAAAAAAAGTATACAGGGTTGCTAAACTTCTAGCTATTTGAGCGGGACTGTCCCGAGTTCAATACACAAATCCCGAGTCCCGCATTTCATGTCCCTCTAAAAATCACGACTTAATTAAGTTTAATAAAGCTAATATTTTTTAACCAGCGATGGCTTTAGACTCAGTGATACATTTATTTAATATATAAACACGAAACATCCATTTACTAAGCGTCAGTTCAAGTTCATCCGTGCGCTTGAACGCCTGAAGATGCCGAAAGGCGAAACCCGGGTCGTTAGTGACAAAATCTGTGGGAGTGTACATAATTTGAACGATTCAAATTTAATATTTGTTGGTTTATCATTGGATAAGTCTTCCTGAAAATGAGAAACTATTGCAATACTAAAACTAGACAAAAGGGCATATACATATATAATTCCATGTTATATAGGTATGCCACATTATAAATAATATATGCGCATACTGTTATCATACCTAAGTCCCTATACAAGTATTTAGGCCTGTCTTATAATGTGTAATATGTGAAGCAGTAGGGATTTAAACCGATCCTTCGAGATTTACGTATTAAACAATGTAATGGCGGCGAAGGGTTGGGTAGGTTTACTTGGGAACTCATTAAATATAATCAATTTACGCCTGCGAATAAGAAAATTTTCGATATCGGCGTAGGGCAGTGGTTTCCAAAGTTTATGTTACTACTCCTCCTTTTCAAAAAAGTAACCTTCGTGCCTCCTTACCCTGTATTTTTTTTTTAAATAGAACCGTTTTAAATAATTGCAAAATACAATTGACAGAATAATAACAAGGTTTTGTTGTATCCATATATATACATATATATATTGTATTAAAATGTTTTTACAATGGATGTTGATGTTAATTAGCAACAATTTAATCAAATCTTGGTGACAATGAGCAGAGTGCCACTTATACACAGGGCTGTGGAGTCGGAGTCGAAATCAGAAAAAAATTACGACATACCAATTTTTAAAAAAAATATTTAATAATGTGTTTTCAAACCACAATAGTCTATAGTGATGCCACTGCATACTAAGGTTGACTTAAGATAATCTGGTGGTATCAGTTAAAATTAAATAATGGAGTCGTCTTGTTTTTACTCGAATCCACCTTGCTTGTAACTCTTTTACTACAACTAATCTGACAGGATATTTGGTTGTCATTGCAGCCAGTGCCGAAAAGCAAAATAGTTTTATCAATTATCCTTTCTCAATGGTAGTCAGCTCAAATTCATTACGTTGACTAATGAAAAATGGATTATTTATCCACGCAATCTTTAAGATCTTCGATATCATTTGAATAGTGCGGCACCGAACCATCTAAGATTGTTGTTTTTTTCAATATCGACTATGGTTCAGATTTTTTTTGATAGTGAACACATGTCCAACTCATTTTTATGTAAATTTGATTTTCTCAGCGTCACTTTTGTATACATTTGCGAAGCAGAGTATACGCCACTTATTAAATTGCTACGCTACGCTTATTTGTTTTAAAACAAATTAACTGTATAAAAATAACAAAAAATATGCTTAAATATGCATTCATTAATTCTTATCTTGATAATACACGTTACGACATAATAGTTAATTTTTTTGTTGGATTTGTTCGATTTTTTCGCGCCTCCCAGTTTGGAAACCGCCGGTGCTAGGGATGCACAGTAGGCGTTATAATATGAAGTAAACTACGGTAGATTATGGCACCCTTCGTGGATTATGTTTTCCCGGTTAACCTTTATAAATATTATTATATTCCTATTTATAGAGAACGATTGAGATAAAAGCTATCGCGTTATCCACGCGCGAATTTTGCAGCCCAAATATTATTTTAGTTTTTTTATATGCATCAACCATTCCAAAAGAATATCGCAATTAGATGAAGTATATGTGGTGATGTAGCCGGGTGGTCAACGGTCTTGAGAGGTCTTTTTAAAAAGTGCGTGGTGGGAAGGTTACTTTTTATTCAAATTATAGCCATTTGTATTTTTCTACATTTAATTATTAGGATCAGAACTCGCTCAGTTTCGCTCATCGCGAGTATTTTGAATCGGTTGCGTTGAGTGAAACCGGTCCTAATTCTAATTAATAAATGTTAAATTAGTCCGATTTTTAAAAAAAAATATCGTCTTCCTACTAAATATTGACAGTTGTTCACTAACCATTGTCCTAAAAATTGACCATTTCTTTGTAATAATAAAAAATATCGTAAATTTCAGAGCCGATTTCGCGTATTGTAAGCATTTTCAACTAAATTGGTATTTACTTCGTAACTCCTTCAAAAAAATATAAGCTTGCTCTTAGTAGTAGATCTACAATTTATAAAATTTCGTGTGTATAATATTTATATATGTAATCGTTTTCCTGGTTTAAGAAGCAACGAATAGGTGTAGGTGGGCATATCTTTGAATACCAATCTATAAATATCGCAACCGAATATTACAAATAACCTAAGACGATTGACCATTCGGCTATAGAACTACAACATTAACTTTTTCTATTTATCCTTTAACCAGGAATTCAATTAAGAGCTCACATAATAATACTTACTAATAATCGAAATTTAATCAATTACCCACCCTTGATTCTGGTGACCCGGGAGAGTGGTCTTGTTATACTATGGTCGAATCTGAATTACGTAAGTAGCAAATACTTGGCCAATTAATGGAGTAAAAACGGAACACAAAGAGAAATGTAATATTCCCAGGTGGACGTCGACCTTCTTCAGAAACAATTTTCGGCGCAATGGCCCGCGAATGGGTTCGCTTCCCACTGGGAATAGATATCGTTTCGTTAATTGGATTGTACTAACAAAAATACACATGCTTGTACTTATAGATGGTATCTTAAATTAATTTGATTTTGATACGGGTGAACGATTTAAAAGAATTTTTGCGATGTAGTCCTTCCTGTTTGAATTTTATGGATCCAAATTTTTTTTTGTAGTCCGATAATTTTATTTTAACTAATTTGTAATCAACATATTAAAATTAAATTTACAAGTTAATGTCTGCGTTATAGACGTGGCAATTGCCTGGTAAGCAAGGCATACATAACCCAATCCAAATCGTTGATAATAAATGTCAAATATTTCAAGTCAGACATTTTTTTAGTTTTATATTGATAATCCATTATAGGTGTTTTTTCGGGATAGGTAAGACGTAACAGGCTGAAAATAATTTAGATTCTTAAAACTTTATAATAACATAAAATAAATTTTCATTTTAAAGAGTACAATATGATAGTGACTGGTTTCGCCCACCGACCCATTACTGATCACATTATAAAATTGTGGAATAAAAACTACAAATTGTTGAGTTAGTTTAGAGATAAGAGCTCTACTCTAGCAATCAGATGAGCTCAAGCTCAACTTCAACAATAATTAGGAACGAAATCTATATTCGAGATATTGAACACTGGTGTTAGTAATATATTTTCCCTCGAGTTCATTTTTAGTGATTTTACAACTACTATCCCAATTACAACACAATACAAGATTTGTAACACAAGATGAGTAACAGAGTTATCCAGTTTAATTATTATATGGGCTCATTAGAGGTGAAGTGAACCATGTAGTAATTAAGGAAAAAAGCTAGGTGCGTTTTAATATTCTACAATACTAATAAGTATCGTAAAATTGAAGTAACCTCAGTTAATACACATTGCAATAGTGTTATCTCCGTAATCCACCAAAACACAAAATAAAGACGTGACTGTAAAAGCTCAAGAAAAAAGTTGTACCATTTTAGTAGTTGGTTTACGTCACCTCTAATACAATCTTATTTGAGTTGATGACAAGTGATATAAAAAATCAAAATATCTGTTGCCATGGTTGTTGTGATCTGACGAGACAGAAATTATTTTTTCATATTACGATAAGAAAAGGGAATACACTTCGAATTGATAGTTATCTAACACCGTTCACGCGATCTTTAAGACGTAAATATCAATGATGTAAGTCATTAGTAAACAGACATTTCGATTCGACATTAGCCATAGCTACCGACTTGGTTTGTTTTGATCCGTATTAAGGTATTAAGGTGACTAATCAGCAGGTTACTGAGACGTCGTAGGATCGCTTGGTGTTGTTATAGGATTACACACACCGGACATTGACATTTCAGATTGCCAATCAGAGTGTTGGTTAAGCTTTGTCTTCAGATCCAGCTGCAAATGACATTAGGTACCGATTTGAAATCTACATTGCACTAGTAAACGTGGATTAAGTTAGGTAAATGCTAGATAGATCGTTAGTGGGGTTTGGATGTTGGTTGATAGTTTCTCAACATTTTAACACGGGGCCCTCTTTTGAGTCTCATATTTTTCCATGGCCCTCTTAACAATATTAATTAGTTTTTTTTTAAATTTGGGAAAAATAAAATTTAAGAAAATATTAAAAAAATCTACAATCCAGGGGAAGTCAACTATTTTATGCCTACCGCCCACTTTTGTCAATTTTTCATTGTAAAATTTTCTTACCGCCCACCAACATCGCTATATTTCAATCCAGTATATGAGTGAAAAAAATTGCAGAAGAAATTTAGGAGAAATAAAAGTCCCCCACCCCCCACCACGGAAGCATGCATCACGGGCGAAAATAGTGACGAATTGTTTTTTTTTTATGAAACTTTTTATTTTTAGCTACATTGCTTAAAAAAGTTACGTCTGCCTGTGCCGTCTAACGTTTAAACCAGGGCTGTGGAGTCGGAGTCGTAAAAAATGAGCGGCCCGATTTTTTTGTTGAAAAATATATTTAATGATGTGTATTTAAACAAAATAGTCAAAAGTGTCAGCCAAACATTTCATGCTTGGATGACTAAAGATGATCTGATGGTATACATATATATAAGTTAAATTGAAATTATTAAAAAAAATCCTCAGAGCCGGAGTCGGAGTCGTTAATTATTTTAATGCTGGAGTCGGAGTCGTCTTTTTTTCAGAAGAATTTGAGTGTTTTAAATTGAACGTTTAATTTCCTCGCAAGCTCCTAGCAATTGAAAATAGAAGAACCTTTGAATGACATAGTTATCGAAGATGAGGTTATGCAGATGCCGATCTTGCGATAAAACGCACCGCAATTTTAATCAAAAGTTCTATCAAATATTATTATCTTAGATACTGTAAATTGCAAAATTTTAACGAATGCTTTAGTATTATATTTTACTTCACAAACCACTAACTCAATGTTAAGACGTAACTTCGTAGAGCGAAGCTTCGCAGCAAGTAGGAAATATTTAAACTAATTTTTGACGGCATTAGCACGCGCATTAGCTCAAGTTTTAGCTCGGAAGAGTAAAGGTGGAAGGCATGGTAATTGCAAAGGCAACATCGCGAGGGAGGTACCCAACTTCAGTGTTAAATTGATTATTCTCATATGCTATTCCGTATATCCTGAACATAAATGTAGCGAGTGAGTTAACTTTACGTCACTTTTCCTATCTAGATCAGACAATCTTAACACGAGGCCCGCAGACAGCAGTTAATAAAATGTAAACAGAATAAATGCAAAGAGTTAAAGTTTAAAATTACATTCATTACACACATTCTGCAATAATAAATTGCCAGTGGTTTTATTTAATCATTTTCCCTGTACAACTCCTTTGGATAACAAAATATTAAGAAAGAAATACTTAATTAAATCAGCTGGTAACAACCAGCGGTGGGCTGCCAATACGCCAACAAAAGGCTCGCTTAATCTCAAAGCAATTCTCGGTATTTTGGGGAAGAGGTGATTTTTTTTTTATCAAGAAATCGACTGTTACTTAATACACTTATAATAAATACGTAACAATATGCAATTTACCGTAAACTTATCAACCTAAATGGCTAAAAAAAGACTACTGTGTATACTGAAGCTGTTGTAGATAATATATAAGTCAGAAATTGCAGTTATATACTAATTTAATATGATAATATCTCTTAAATTAACAAAGGGTTCGCACAACCCCTCCGAGCCCCTTCCAGCCCACCCCTGGTCTCAAACTAACAATATAAAACATATCACATACATTTTTTTCTATAAAAAGTGAACTTGAATTAGATAGCTTATAGAAATAAAAATATGTATATCTTTGATGGATACGGACTTTGTGGAAGTTCATTTTTTAATATAAAATTAAATATAAATGCAATTCATTCAATTCATTTATAAAGATCTCTCATTTTATAAAAAAAACAAGTTTACTAATTAGACAGTAACTATATAGGGAATTTGATTTAAAAAAACACAAGTTTATCGGTTATAATAATATAGGAACGATACGAATATTTGAAGATGACTGAAGAGTTTTTCTTGTTTTGAGATGAAATGTTAATCATTGATTTTTTATGTCTTGGAATTTATTGATGAAGACATAATTATATATCTAAAGAATTTATTTAGTTTCCTTTCCAATTAATTACCTTTATCAAGTTACTAATAATCACGGTTGCTTAACAACGCAAAGCAGCTTAGCAACGCAGACATTTTTTCATGAACTATGGGGAAATCAATGTTATAAATATCTGGAAACGACTTGATTCCGTGCATATTATATTGAAATAGAAACTCGCTTTATTCTGGAAAAATAATCATTTTTTAAATGAACGGTATGAAAATAATAAAAAATATATTGTACAAATAAATTGCGTTGTATATTTCGATGATTATAATCATGTTGATTCGGCGATGAGGATTTGACCCATGAACGATCCTAAACAATTTTTAGTAAACATTTAATCTGAACTATAACTGTCAACGTCTGTTGACTTATACCAAATCAATTTCAACGGAATTAGCGGAATGAAATAAAGTTTTATAAAACAAATGCCTGATATGTTGGTTACATTTCGAAAGATAAGAAAAAGAATACAAAACCGACTTAATACATTATTAAAAAAATGTTTAAATTATTTTAATTTTAATGAAATAAATTAATTATAATAAAATAAATAAATTTTCTCATCGATTATTTATTGTGACCTGCGAGTAAATGTAATGGACCACTCGTTTATATAAATACAGTGTTGCCAGACCGTGCACCATGGCTTGTTACACTATTAGTTTATATTTACTCATGAATAATTTAACCTTTCATTTTACATATATAGCCATGAATCCCATCATAGTACACAGCTTCTGTAATTCATGTGTTGCAACAGTTGAAAATGCTCACTAAAAATCGCTTACGTTGATTAAATAAAAAAAAATTGACCGTATGATACCCGAAGATTTATTTCCTCAGAGTACTCGACATTGTACCCTTCATCTGACATATCTGCGCCACATACTGGAAGAACTTTAATTTGACTGCCATGAGTGTATCAGGAGCATTAATGTAAGACTAACATGTATGAGCAGCTTTGATTAAAGATCTACATTTATATGACGCCGTTAAGGTAATTAAATGTATAGTACTTGTCTGATGTACTTTACATAGTTTTTTTATTATTATTTAATTCACACCATATTCAAAGAAATCTACAAGTTCACCTCACCTGTTTCAGAATGTTTTATGCGCATACAGAAGTAAGTTAAAAGTTCTAAGTACTTTTAATGTAAAGAGAAACAGGTGAAATGAAATAGAAAAATAGCAGGAAAGATTATTCCTTATGCTGGCGTTGTACTTTATTGAATCAGTCATTTCTTACTAGGTAATTAACATTTCTTGTAATCAATCTATGTCAGATTACAAAGTTTTATGGCTTCGTATGTAATTTGTCCAGTCATCCGAGGAATTGATATAGAAGATAAATACTAGTCATGTTACGTAATACATAATAAAACTAGTTATATATACGTTATAAGTAAATACAGTAGTGGGAAGCAACATAAATATCACTACCTGAAAGCAACAAAGAGATAAATAATAAAAAAAAACATAGTTTTGAGATAATTGAACTTCAAAGCTCGTATCATACTTTTGACAAAATCAATCTTATATTAAGTATACTATTACAATATTATTATGTCACAATTTATGTTATTAATTTGGCTGGCATTTTGAAGTTACAGCTTAATATCAATAAAAGGTAACAGTAATATTTGGCTTCAAATGGGTCTGTCTTTTTTATCATCTCAGTTCATTTTCGTCTGCTGGGCTACAAGCGATCGATTGGTATAATAAAATCGTGTCTTCAAATCGAATGTGTATATTTTATTTCACTGTCGCTTTCTGGTAGCGAATAACCATGAGGATTCTATGTAAATTGATTGTTTTTAAATGAAAGAATACGTATTATGTTAAACTTTCGTATGCGCATACAAATATATATCAGTTTTAATTAACATTTCAGAGTTCATTAAAATAAATATATAATATATTTGGAGATCGTAGAACTAAATACGTTGATATTCTTCCAAGTAAATGCCAATTCAATCAATAAGCGATAATTAATGAATTTTATAGGAATGGTCAGGTTTTAATTATAACAGATGGTTGTATTATCTTCCTCTTGTAATAAGTTTGCAATAATAATTCCTTAAGTGATGTTAGTAATATTTGTTAAATTTTGCAAACTATCACGAGATAAGTTAAAAAAACAACCTCCACTGTAAAATGTATAAATTATCGTTTCTAGTTTTTCTGTCGATTACGGTTTGATATTTATTTATATATTGCGATTCAGTTAACACTAGTTTATCTATTTCGTTAAAATATATCTTTGATTTTGTCTTTTAAGTATGTTTAAGTTATTTGAACTGTTTTAAGGAAGAAAATGGACTAAAAGAAGTAGAACGGTCTTTTATTTATCCTGCAAGAAAGAATGTCAACAAAAAGAAAGCCATCTCGCTAATATCAGAAAAGAAAATGTATTAAGCCTTTTTTCTTTAGATTACCAACATGAATCGTGATCGTGTATTTTTATGGTTTCCGAATACTGATCGAACACAAAAAAAGGATTTGTCAATTTCATTAGTTTTCCGGGGATTTTTACACAACCGAAATAGAAACCATAGATAACAACTTGTTCCGCAGCGAAGGTTTTTGCCGAGTATGGATTGACAAATTCGCAAAAACTGTAAGCTCGCTCCAATCTGTCATGCGGCTTGACAAGATATTTCCATTACGGAGCACTCCCAAACTATCTGCACCTACCTATCTCATGTTTCGTGCTGGAAAAAATTGACTCAGCTGTCAAGAGATTTTCCAACTACGGACTGGCTGTTGTTTATCAAGTAGAGTATGTGAAAATTCCATAAATTCTAAGAAGTATCGTGTCTTCAAAATATTTAAGATTTTATTAATTTCCAAGAACTTGTCATGGTCGTTTAAGATTAGATGATTTTCAAAATGTAAAAACGTATTACAATTTAGAAATCGCACATGCTTTTGATCCTTACATTTAATTTTCTACCTTTCTGCGCGAAAGAAGCATTCATAATACGATATTTTGCTGAAAATTGAGGTTTGGGTGGTATTATTGTTCGAAATGAATATAGAAGAAGAGAATTTGATTCGAGAGATGGATTGAAAATATTTAAATTATAAAGAAAGACTAATATATATGTTATCAAATGATAATATTTTTACTAAGCAAATCAAAACAACGAAAAAAAAACACTTTTGTATGTCAAATTATGCCGCGCATTTATTGGATTGGCCCGAGCAGCCTTTGACTTTTTCGCTCAGCTAAACTCTCGTCTTAACAGGTAAGGAACATTGAATGCAACCTATCCACGCAATAAATTATCCAAATTTTATGTATACGATTACGTTTCCGTGAACCGTCCGTTTCCGGCAGCTAAAAATTTACATGAGAACATCAAATTCGAGTTGACATTCAAACTGCAACGCTATTCTCTTTTTCAACTAACTATTAGGTATATAATATTATAATTACGCCCTGTAGAACTACGCGGCAAAGGCACAGGATCGGTTGAATCCTCCATTTAATAATGACTGATAATGATGTTGACGGAATGGAGTATCAGCAAGCAGAACAAACTCGTTTCAAAGCGATTGATTACGTTGATTCTGTGTTTATTTTGTAAAATTGCTTCTGGAACGAGGGCTTGTTTTAATTAATTCGGCTCAGTATCTCCTTAGCACTTGGCATGTAGGGTGTAGTAGGATTTAATTACGCAAATATGCATAGCTAATTAAAGTGAAGTACCCGGCCGACTTCGGGCACGCGATTTTATGTCAACTTGTTACAAATACTTCGTTAAAAATGTGGATAAAATGCTTTTTGAAAAACATAAAATATATCATTAATCATATACGAATAATGTTGTATGTATTAACTAATAAAATTATGCTAAGAAAAGCAGCGATTTCAGAACGAGTTCATCCAAAAACTATATAAAATTATAAAAATACTCCATTTGTGTTCAGTACACTTTTGACGAAGTCAGCAATTATTACTAGTATTATTATTAAGTAAGGTACAGATTTCCTCAACTATTTGTCAGAAGTGTCAGCACTTCATAAAGTAGGTTCGAACCAATTGCTGTTTGTTCATATTATTATATACATCATCGGCAACGTTCTCTCTAAGCTGTGCGCGCGCGCTTCCGCGCAGCAGTTGGGAAGCCACAGTGCACTCATTCCGGGTTGGCGCGCAATACAAGACAGTTATTCAATCAATATGTAATCGGTCCGCGCAGCCTTTGAATTGTCCGTGCAGCTAACCTCTTGTCTTAGACACAGTGGCGGCAGGTTAATATGGCATTGGATGAATGCACCCCTTGTATATACGGGCGGTTATATTTCATGAAATAATATTCAAACATAACATTTAGACTATTCACTCATTTTAAATTCTTCATGTATTTATTGTCTATAATAAATATTTTAGAACATTTTAGACAATAAAAACATGAAGAATTTAAAATGAGTGAATGGTATAAATGTTATGTTTGAATATTATTTCATGAAATATAACCGCCCCTGCATAAACAAGGGGTGCATAGATCCAATGCCACATTGATCGGCCGCCACTGGTCATAGAGAGATTTGTTGATGGGTGGCCAAACTTTTGACCTCTGCGGGCGACTCATTGCTAAAATCGGTGGTAGCGGTCTTTTAACACCGAAGGTGTTTTAATTTGTCGCAAGAAAAGTAGTAATTCAAAGCAAAGAGTAATTTTAATAAAAGGAAACCAAAATTGGTTGTTGAATGCCCACCACCACCCGTTATGTGTATGCAGCCCATGTTTCGCGGCCGCCTTCTATACCGCAATACGATCAAGTGCAAAGTTAAAAGGTAGGTCTCGTGCAGCCCTGTATCGGACCAAAAATATGATAAATAAACAAAATGGATAGATAACAAAAGACACCCAATTCATGTTTCAAAGCATCATGCGGGTGACTATGAATGGCTACGCGGTCAACGTCTTGGCCACCGCTGATATATGTACATAATGCGAACTCATTCACGGCCTTTACACACAGGCGCTTTCATGTGTGGTAAAGCATTCGTTTTTTTAATAACATTTTGTTAGATTTTGTTAGATTTCGTTGACCATGATGAAGTTACATATAATCATTAATCAAATGTCGATGTTAATATTATATCAAAGTCGTCATTTTGCGTGTCTTCTATTGTGTTCATCAATCTTTGCTTTTTTTGTCAATTATATTTATAGCACAAAACATGTATGTTTATTTTTAATTGTATTTTTTTTTTTGCCAAGCACATATTTCCCCTAAATATTCTTTTATCCTGTCAAGTTTCAGGCGTCGCGCAGAAAGGTAGAAAATTAAATGTTAGAATCAAAAGCATGTAAGATGTCTAAATTGTAATATATTTTTAAATTTTGAGAATCATCTAGTCTAAGACGATCATTGTTTTAATAAAATTGATAATAGAAAAAATACTGTATTTAGTAAATGGAAAATGAATTGAAAAATAATATCTTTCTGAGAAGTTCTTGGAAATTAAAAAATAACTGAAATATTTTGTAAATCAATTATTATTTATTATTAGCGAATCATTTTTTGAATAGGTTGGGTAGCTCTCCGTTTTGAAATATTATTTCCCATGAGAGTTTCCTTTCTCAGCCTCGAAGTAATCAATACTTTTACTTTTTTTCGCCTACAAAAAAGAAAACGTCAAACCATTAATTTTATTTATTATTTATGAACAATTAGAATGACATTTTACATTGTTGGTGAATATTTTACGATAGATTTAGTCTGAAGATGGTGTCACATACAGTTGCAAAAACAGTGGAATATCAAAGTAAACATTTTTTTTATCCACTGTTGAAAAACGTAATTATGTTGTGCTGTACTTATTCATATGATTAAATTAAATTTGTAATATTACATAGCCAGATAAGAACTTAAATTATACGCGAAATAATAAAAAAACAACTAAAAGCTAATACTGCAATACACTTTAACTTTGAGTAGAATTTTGGACAGAAAACTAAACAATAATAAATAAAGACAGACATTGTTGTTTTCACTCTGTGGCAGTTAGTTTCAAACTCTCACAATGTTTTGCTGAAGACTAGATTATTTAAGTAATTTATTCTGTTCTTGTCTCAAGAAAATATAAACTATTAAGCCTTAGGTCTAGACTGGAGACGGAAAATTGTATTTACATTGTAACATAATTTTAACGCGGCGCATAAATAAATTACAATTAAATTAATTAGCACGAACTTTACTCACCGAATCTACTATATTAATTTGAGAAGAAAAACAAATGAAACACGTGTGTAAAATAGATTCTGTTTAAAAAACAGTCATAATTATCATTGAGATTTAATAATACAAAAAACACATCGATTCATTCCTATCAATCTACGGATTCGAATCATTTAATAAAAAAACGAAAGAATTTATCCATTTGAGTCAGCTGATTTACTTAGACGTTCTTACGGTGAAAATTTTCACACGTTTTCACCGGTAAAAGAAACTAGAAATGGCATAGAAATACCAACTATCTGTCTTAAATTAAAATTGCAAAATGTATTTTTAACCGCTCTTTTCAAGTTTAATGTAAGTTCAAATTTTAAAAAAGCTTAAATATTATAGAGCACTATCGATATGAAAAATTATTCGTAATTTATAATTTATTTTTGATTTTAAAAATTACGTTTGTATTTTTAAAAAACACTAGCCGGTTCCCGGCAAAGAAAAAAAATGTTTGTGTTTTAATTGTGTTTATTAAAGTGCATGTTTTCTTTTTGTCTCTTTGACGTTTCCTGCCAATTATCTATGGTACGACACACGCGCCACCTACTGTTAGTTAATTGTACTACAACCTTCGCGCAAGTACAAGCATACATTGTCAAAATTAACTGTATGGCAGACATACAAACATTGATTTTAATATATAAGACCTAATGTAAGTTAATTTTACTATGCCCATTATAACCTTCCCGGATGTGAAAGCAAAAATTGAATCAAAGTTTTATTGCAATCGGATGAGCGGTGTGGCAGCCCATAGAGTACGAACAAACAAACATTCATTTTTATATACGTGTTAGATTTGTTATTACGCATTTACGTGTTATTACAACGGCATTGATTATAAATTCTATGACCCGTTATTCTCTGTGACGCTTCGACTCAGTGACAGAATTTAAATTGACTCGTAAAAACATAGCGGCGTAAATTTTTCAATTCTCAACGGGCGTCACTAACTGCCACTTCTTGTGTTTTTTTTTATTATTTACCTTTTGTGCGGATCTGGGAGCAGTTTGATTGGACCCACATTTTATAGGTCCCGCTGTCTTGGTGCACAGCAGAAAAGGTGTGTTTTATTTAAATTGTAGAACGATGTTCGGGTCGGTGTTTTTTTTTACTACAAAACTAAGGACAACGCCTCGTGTAATTTAAGTCTTAAACTAAAGTACGACTGTGAAACTGCTAAAATACAACACGATTTGTTTCCATATAAAATTAAAATGCCATATAGTTTGGTACGGTTATATTGAAAAAAAGAAGGTATTCCAATACTCTCAGATGAATTTGTCAAAATAGTGTTTTTTTTAATCCATATCCGGTCACGGCGTGAATCTTATAGCCTCCTAATAGACGTATGATTAGTTTAGTAATTTGAATGGTGGGGGAAATGTTCAGACATCACAAACATCCATGCTTTCGAACAGAAATCTAAAAATCGATTGAAAATAAATGACGTTTGTACTGGGATTCGAGCGCGTGAGGTCCGGCATGGAAGTCAACGACGTTGACCATTGTGCAATGGACCTGACAATAATCTTTACCCTCTAGTTGAATTTAAATATTCTATCTACATTTAGAAAAATTCCATTTTGGCTTTGGGCACAAGTAGCCAGGATTTAAGTGGTTTGATTTGAGTACTAATTTAGGGCTGAATCAGCAATGATCTCAGGACATTTTTACTGTCAAAATGGAGTACCTATATATTTTGTAGTTATTTATTCTTACTATGTTTTTGACTAACTCTCATATCCCTACATAACAAATTATTTAAGTAGGCTTCCTTACCTCTAATGATACGACGTCGTAGATAGAAATGTGAAAATTATAATTGTAATCCATGTCCCCTCCCAATGTGGAGTATATGGCCTCCTAGTGGAGGTATCTCAACAGAAGTTTTTTCTACGAGAACTGTTTGTTACTCAGTCGCTCAACCTCACTTTTTTCAAAGTGAGTATGGAAAGAAGGATAAGGCTAGAGCAGGACTAGTGGTTGGCTCACCACTATTGCTACACCCAGTTATAAAAGGAAGGGAGAAGAGGAAATAATGTGAATTGACATCACAAACACCCAGTCTTCGATCACAATTTGACTTTGACACAACTTTGAATTAAATAATTCACAAATTCACTGTAATCTGGGGGAAAAGTATACCAAATCGGGGATTTCAAATTTCTCGGTAAGCTAAAAAATCCCGGGATTGGAAAAAGGCTCCGGTATTGGATACCCTAATTGTAAAGATGCGACTTCAAATGAATCAAACATAAAAAAAAAAACGTATTATCTTTCCCTAAATAACGTTCACGTAAATTTGGCATGCTGATACCAACAGTAACTAAATAAGCAATACAAATCTCGCATGCAAAAAAAAGCGGAAACAATCGATTCTACTATCGATATTTAACAAAGCAAACTTTTACTTTCAGAGCATTTTAATTGGTTTGCAAAATTGTAATGATTTAAGAATTTAATAGCTTATCAATTCACAAAGGCTGGATAAACGTGAGATGTGCAATCACACGCTATTTGAATTCTGCCGCTACTTCTCGGAAATACGTTGTTGTCCCACATATTGTAAAGAAAAGTCCAACAAGGGTTTCGTCTTTCTGACGAGAATATCTAGATTACTAAAAATAAACAACTATTTTTGTTATCAAACGCATAACCGATGGCTTCCAACAAGTTTATATATATTTTTTACAGTACATACAATCAGAATGGCTTCCATAAAATAAAAGTTATCACAGGGCTCCCAACCTGTTTCCCGGCATTCCCCTTTCACCATTGCTCAAAAAATACTTATCCCCACCGAATAATAACAAGACAAGTAAGACTACCCAAAAGGTATATTTGAAATTTTTTTTATATGCATGTATTTATGTATATAATATTATAAATGTATTACTATGATGTTTTACAAACTAATTTCTAAAATTGCTAAGCGGATTCAAAAACTTCAGTATTATAAATGGCGTTCATTAGTGTCGTCGTTGTGCATGTTAAGTGATATTATGAATGCACTAACATGTGATGTTAAATAATACTTTCAGAGACCTTTACAAAAAATTAAGTTTCTAACAATTTACCCATTTGCCTCCTAGAACTCTCAAATTCCCTCTCTCACTCCAGGGGGTAATTCCCCACAAGTAAGGATCTCCTGAGTTATCATGTAAAACCTCAGTTTATTACATTTTTGTAAGACGCGGCGGTAAATTTGTGAAATTCAAGTGAAATTAGATAACATTGCTATTCCATGCTATTCCATTGCTACATCTGTTTCGCCCCTTTGAGAAATATCTTCAAACTTATTATCGTTTAGGTATTTATGATGATGTTTGTGCATTCATTTTTATTCTCAACTTATAATTACAAAATAGAGGTTGGGGTTTCTTTCTACTGAACGCAGGGAGAAGACTTAATTAAATAAACAATGACAATACTAATTACGGTAAAATTACTGATAACTATTTTATTACTACTGTTTAAAAGGGTAAATCGCAAAGAAATTAAATATATAACAGTGGTTAGCCACTTGTGCTAGTAAAAAAATTGTTACTAAAGATAAATTTGTGTATTTTTTAATACACGCTATCATTAATATCCAGAAATTTCAAAAATGTAAATTTTTACTTAGTTGTGTTTATTAAAATTCTGAATGTTTTTTATCGAGGTAATATAGTGGATAACAATCTTTGTAACTCTGCCTATATGAATGAAGCAGGATAAGCAATCTCGTAACATTTAAAAAAATATTTTATTTTATTTTAAGAAGATATATAAACATATTTCCTTGTTCATTCATATGTTGTATTTATAATACTCAGAATATTAAAAAATGTTTAAAATATCATCAATATGAAAACATACAATGCTTATGCAGCTTTTATTTAGAAATATTTTAAAAAAAAACATATCCCTCTCATATCCCAGATTCGTTTTACTTTAACGGCAACATTCGATAATAGTTTTCCGTTACATCACATAACTCAAAACCGCATCCAATTTGATTATTGCATTATAAAAAATATATATGGAATCTTATTCGCCAGATGAGGACCGCATTACCTTTCTCGAGATTCCCATCCATTCCCGAAACAGGTTGTACAATGGGCCAATACATTTTCACGAGTCACATAAAAAAAGATTCGAGTCGCAGGTGTCGATTCGCCGACTCGACTTCGAAGCGCAATAGTTCCGTCTGCCATGCGAATGCGAACCTATTCCATTTACGGTAACAAAGTTTTACGAAATTAAATTTTATGAAAAAGATTTAAGTGCTTTGGTTTTTATTACCGAAATTTTAATCGTAAAACGAGTATAATTTTTCATTTTTATAGATATTATGTTTTAATTCTCTAAAGTTTAATGGATTATTGGATTTTTAAACTGCTTGCGAGGAAAGCACTCTTAAGAGATAATTGAGTTAAGCAGAATAAAAATAAAATGCTTCTTTATTTAATAAGCAGGGACAAGTTATATTTTTATATCTTTTTTACAAACACTGAGCAAGATCAGACCACGTTATACAAAATTTGGATTAGTGTATTTTATAAATTGCAAGAAATCAATAACCTATAACGTTTTTTTAAATTGTTGTACATCTATACATATTTTTAACGACTCACTTTGTTATATGTATATATTTTTAATTGGACGACACGTGTAGTTTTTTTTACATTATGACTTAAAAAATAATTGATTTGTTAAAATCGGCGCTCTAGAATGAATTGGGCGCTTTATCAAGAGAACGGCTACATGAGGACTTACTGTAATATAATCTAGCAATTATACGATTCTTCTACTTGAACATTTTTTCTTTGTTCGATGAATTCAGCCCTTGTTCAGCGTAATACAGAATTCAGATAAGTTCATATTTTAATATTCAAAAAAAAGGGAATGAGAATTATTCAATGCTTAAATAATATTGGATTTAAATAAAAGCAAATCTCGAACAAATACTATTTTTTAAAAAGTAGTATCACCTCCTCACTTTGTTGCCGATTTTTTTTCATAACTCTTCATAGCACGTTTAAAATAATCGTAATATGTATTTAATATCTACGATAAAGTGAACGTTAGCGATATTTTTTCATAAAGAAACAAAACGAATCAAGAAGAGAATAGATGATTTGAACGAATCTTAAACGAAGTTATTTATTATGGTGTAATAAACAATGATCATATCAACATACTAATTTAAAAAAGAAGGGACTTGAATAATCTCTTTAATAAATCAAAGGAGCATAATTGAGAGAAGAACTAAAATGATAACTTTATATGCTATGTTACTTTTTATTGACATTCAAAAACTAATGAAAGAATAAGGAAGTAGGGTCACCCTGATTTTATATTTCTTGCAAATTTAATAATTAAATTTGTATCAATTTATTTTCTGCAGTGTCAGTTGCTTCACGTGACTCACATTGTATGAAATAAAACGCGAAATACATTTAAAAGACGAATTGTTTAATATAGTTGTCACTTTCATATGCATGGGTAATTAAGAGTGTAAGTTAACAGTTTGTACATCGCTTCTATACGCGGTATTTCGTTTAATATTAATTATACCTAAAATTTGTGCAATAAAGAAAGAAACTAAAATGCACACAGAAGTAAGAATAAATTGTTAGGTGTTAACACCTTAATAGGTCAAATAAATTAACAGTGCAATACGAGAGGCTTGCTTTCACGAATTATAGAATGATTTTAAATTCCTGTCCCTGATATATATTTATATATAGCATGAGTAGCCAAACTTTTGACCTCTGCAGGAGATTTAATAATAAAATGAATTGTCATAATCGTTGTACTTCAAAGCACAAAATAATTTGTATGAATAAAAAAAAAAGAAAAGGTAATAAATGATTAGCTCAATTCTTGATTAAAAGCATCAAACGGGCAACTTAAAAGGGCTACGCTATGGGTGGGGAACCTTTTCTTATCTAAAGGCCGCATTTATTTTTCTGATTCGACATAAGGTCGCAATAAACATTGACTAGGGAATCTTTGGCCGGAAACAGGAATTTACGGTCAGAACATGGCAGGAATTTACGAATTTACAAAAAAGTACAGAATTAGAGAATTGGCCAGAAGGCCGCATCAGAGTAGCCAAAAGGCCGCAGGTTCCTCACGCTTGGGCTAGTATATTATGAAATGTAATTTTTTGTCGACAAAGCCGAGTGGTAAATCTCTTGATAGTGCTGTCAAGTTCAAACGTTTATTAATTAATTGATTTGAGTTCAAACGCATATGTCGCTAACCCAAAGCAATAGTGGGATAAATTGAAAATACTAGTTTCGAGATAATTGAATTTTAAGAATTGTGCTGTATTTTTTAATATGTAATTGATTATGCGTTTATTTGGTTTATTTTACGGTTTATAATAAAATATAATAAGAGGTATTTTTTGTATACTACTATCTGTATCGTTATTCTACTAATCTTGCTGATGCTTTTAAGTTATTTAATAGTCAGTTCAAGTTCACCTGTGCACTTGAACGCCTGAAGATACCGAAAGGCTAAACCCAGGTCGTTAGTGAAAAAGCTTATGTTAATGTACATAATTTGAACGATTCAAATTTAATATTGAAATTCCACCAAGCACCTTCAGAAGAAATCAGTCGAATACTGTGGAATATCAATAATTGTAAAAATAAGATTTTTCTTTTAGACGGAATTTTTTTCGAAATTAAAATATTTCAGTATTACATAATGAAGGTTTACCTTTCAGCAATCAATTGTCATAAAAATCTTAAAATCGACATTTTTCATTTTATCTCACTGTTGCTTTATGATAGCGATGTATGTGTAATGTTTCATGCTATAGATGAAGAGAAATCGAGCTATTAGTTCATTATCAAAACGTCTATAATCTCAACTTTATATCCATGACGTCACTGCAAAAATGAAAAAAAAAACAACAGCGTTTGTGATATAATTATTAATAACAGAAAAAATTGTAATATAATATTATTAAAATAAATATATCGACAGCGACCATAAGTTATAAAAAGATAAAATAGTTGTCAGTATTATAACGACATATAATTTAAGGTATACAAGTCAAAGTAGGTAAAAGTGATTTCGTAGTCCGTTGATGTTCTTTCTCATTATGATAAAAAAAGTATGACAACTCAAATATTTATGTAGGTTTATTCGAAGTTAATAAAAGTCAATTTCAATATGAAATGAACCGTGGAAAAATATTACAAGCTTAACAATGGAACTTTCTCAAAATTTTATTAATAAAAAGCCTTAACAATGATTGCAATAAACAATGAAATATTATGATTAAAATATTTCACGGTGCAATGAGCAAACAAATAAAATACAATTCAAAGTAGTTACTCCAGTTGTAAGCAACCATCGTTTAAAATTTGGGCACCTTACGAAACAAGCTAAATTGCTGTACGAGGAAATTGCGAACTTATTGAAGTAATAAATCACTTAAATTAATTATTATAGATTTGGCAGTCTTAATTTTCGACACTTTCGGTATGAAAATAAATCAACTGACCACTATCAGTAATAAAATTTTGAATACTTTTGCATTACAAAAAAAGATTTGCATGGGTGTCTTGGTGCACAACATGGATTGAGTGTATTTTATAAATACGTGATTACTCTTTTTATCAACCCATTTCCAGGATTGATTGACAATCTGATGTCCTTTTAATGAGTTTTTACGTCAAATTGAAAAAAAATGTTTCAATTTTAGAAGATTTATTATTCGCTCTATATGTGAAAGGAGTAGGTACTTTTGTCATTAATATATTCGACAATGGTAAAAAGGAAATGTGTTTTTTGAAATGTTGAAATGTGAAGGCTATCGATTGGCTAGCCCTGGGTTGCTGACTACTGAGCTAGGCTAAGTAGCGTCTCGTTTGAATTAAAATGAAATTTATAATCGAATAAACCCAGTCATCTTTTTATACGATTTCGCTTTTGGGCGATATTATTAGATATGAATGTCTTTTTATAGTTCAAGGAGTGGTGAGTCTAGAAAAATAATTGTTAATTCAATAAAATAATCTGCAGCAGAATCTTCGTAAATAAATGTTCATCGGTGTCACAAATCAAATCCATGGCAATATTTTTTGGCTGAGAGAAAGGATTTCGGAAATGTATTTAAATATTCAGCTAAAAAACTTATTTGCAAATATTAAATACATAATATTATACGTCAAATGATGAAAAGCGGTTTTATAGAAGAATAATTATAGTCGAAACAAATTTACACTCATGGTCTGACCGCAAACATACGATGGGGAATTACGCTTGAATCAAGATTTCTATCTATTAGTTTCCGAACGTTTCTTGCATTATTTGTGTTTAACATTAAAATAAATTGATTGAAGAAATTATACAAAGTGAAAAATTGAATGATATGAAATGCAGCATTTTTTTCTTACTGCCACTGCTAGGAAGCTTGTAAATTTCTACTCAATCACGATTATACGTCATTTTTTAGATTATCATCATTTATTCATTTCCAATGGAGGCACTGCAATTAGGTTATTGAATACTTTTGAAAGAAAATTTACTTGGAATGTAAACATCTTCAAATAATATGTATTTTTATTTTATTCTAACAGTAAAATCTGATTGTTTGCTGTACACGTTTTTAAACAAGGAATGGAAAAATCATTTCTCACGTATTTTTTAAAATTTTATTTAACATTTAACAAAATTTATTATAATTTTACTCAGGTAGATTTTACTCGCATTTAAAAATATTAATTTAATTATTGTGTTTAATTCATATGAATACTATAAGCACACTATTTAATTAGAAACGTTTTCATATTCTAATAGTGCTACAAATAACGTCTAATCTATAACGCTTTACTCAATAGTTAATATTACAAATAAATAGATATGATATGTAAATGAATTCGTATTTATTTCTGCTGTGGTATCGGTCAAGTGAATCAGATAATAATATGTGTTTCCTCTATGGAAATTGTAATAATCTAATATACATAGGCGAGCAAAGAATGGAAGCATATTAAAACGGCCAGCCGAGCGCGTAGCGTCACGGTTACCGTAGTTACTTTAAACGCGAGGGTTAGAGAGTCGAATCTTGACAAAGCGAATTGTGCATTTACACACATAAAGCATTATACAAGTAATTAGATACATTTTTTGTTGTTGTTGAAAAGCAGCAAAGAGTACGGTGCCCATGTTTTAATCAAGTGATTTGACTTTTTGAATTATATCAGCTCCCTACACAGAGCATATTATGACCAGCGTTCCTTCTAAGACACGGGTTCCCAACCTGGGGGTCGCGAAGGGTTTTCTGTGGGGTCGCCAACTTTTTTGGATTTTGGAGATTTGAACAATATAGCAAATCAAGGATTTGAAATTTCCCGATGAACTAAAAAAAAAAAGAAATTTCGGAGACATTCCGGGCAAAAAGTATAGCAAATCGAGGATTTCAAATTCTTCGGGGGGGGGGGGGTCGTTAGTCACATGGCTTTTATAAAAACATATATCAGCAAAATAATGTTTTTAACTAAGTTTTTTTTTTATTGAAAATTCATTCTTCTAGCGACCCTTTTTTGTTTCACAATGATTCCTTTGCTATTGTCTCCTACATGATACACCAAAGTGTGCGCCGATAGATCGGCGCTCTGAGGCCCAAAGGGTTCAACATTGTCAAGTGCAACGCTCCCGTATGGATCAAATTAAAAAATATCAATATGAACTCATAATTATAAGCGATGTTCAGTGAATTGTGAAAAAAAAATATTTCACAATATGGCTGTAAAATACAAAAATACATGCCGATGCAATCTGCGCAAAAATACACATATTGCCTAAGTACCAACACTAACAAACAATCAATTTTGTACGTGGGAGGAAAATGGCTTCAATGAGCTTACTTTTATGATCGTGTGACCAATCTTCACAAATAAAAATTGACAACATGTAAAATAATCTTTCACACAGTAAAATAAATAGGCGTTTGTAAAATAAAAAATATGTATGGATGGAAATAAACGAATGTTTTAGATATTAAGACAATTTTAACATTTTGAGAAATTATAAAGTCTATAAAATGGACATTGATTTTCTTTCAGTGTTTGTAAAATTTGAAACCCTATACAAAAGATCATTTCAATATACGACACAATACAACGACACCGAAGAACTTAATGGTTTTTAAAAATGCTTCACTAAGGAAATATGATTCACAATAGCAGCATACATAATATTTATAAATATGCTAAAAGAAATAAATGTTTTAATTGCAGTCGATTTTTGTTCAAAACCAGTTAACTAATCGCAGGCATTTGAAATAAAATAAGTAATGTTTTCAGTATACGTTTAAAAATTATAGTACAATCAATTTTGAACACAGCAGAATTCGTCTGTTAGCAAAATAATGCCAGATAAGCTCACACTTTACGTAAGTTTTATTTGGTAATTATAAACAAGTGCCATTGTAATATATTATATAATTTAAGTAAAATAATAATATAGTTGTATAGATAGATATCAATTAATCTGAGCGATGGGATAATTTTGTTTTATATTATACTCTTTATACTTAATTAAATATTTAATAATTACACAATAAAAGCTAACAGATTCTCAAGCATATTCAAACGAGATTAATATCAATAAAGATATCAGAGATAGAATAAAAATAATACTTTTACATATGAAAAAATATAAAAACTTTATAAATTATATCTCTTGAGATTAAGTTTACGAGAGACTTCCCTAATAATACAATTTTAATTTCAACAATCAAATATATAATATAGGTTTTCCATTACCTAGATGCTAGATATGAACCTTTAACATTCTGACTAGTCAATAATGTTCTTATATTTAGGCTACAGAAGCCAACAATTGATAAACATTTTGGAAAAAATAGTCAAAGTTGAATAACAATTAAAATATATATAAAAAAAAAACGTTTGGTGACCATAGTTTATGAAACGTGCTGGGAAACGCCTGGAAAAGAGACGAGTTCACACAAAACATTCGCTGTTCTCCGCTTTTAATTAGCTAACCATAGACCGTAACAGGTCAGTATTGACTTGATCTACCGGGTGACCATCGTTGTAAATAGCTCATGCCATGTGAATTTTACAAAAAATATATAATATATATATATATATATATATATATATATATACAGGAGAACCTCGTTTTTCGCACCTTTGACTTTCGCACAATTCGCTATTTCGCACATTATTGAAAAAAAAAAACTTTTTTTTATAATGCAAAAATGTTTTGATTCCGTGCAGTAATTTCCCTGTCTTACAACGAAACGCATATGAGCTAAGTTAGTACTATCAAAAGTGTTACGTACTGTTCACACATATGCATTGACACACGAACGCGAGCGGGTCCGAATGCATCCGAATGCATCTGAACGCATCCGAAAACTCCCGCCTAATTTTGACAGGTTTAGTCTTGCGTCAGTGCACGTACAGGTGCATTGTTCCGCGAGCTTTGTCACAAATATTTCGTACCCACTTTAACATGAATGGGAAACGAAAAAACAGTGAAGTAGATATGGCAAAAAACAAATTAAGAACCCATTAACTTCATACAATCGAAACGAAGATGGCTATAATAAAACGATCTGAAAATGGAGAGTCTTATGCTTCAATTGGTCGTTCGTATGATATGAACAGGTCTACGATATGTTCGATATTAAAAAATAAAGATAAAATCAAGGAATATGTAAAATCTTGTGGAAATGTATTATCAAAAGTTCTTTCCAAAAGGCACGGCATAGTGTTGGATGAAATGGAGAAATCTTTGTCTTATTGGATTAGTGACCAAAATCAAAAAGACGTACCTCTGAGTACTTCGATGATTCAAGTTAAAGCTCTTAGTTTGCATAAGGATTGGAAGGCTAGACTAAAAGATGATTCTCACACGGTGTTTCATGCAAGTAACGGCTGGTTTTCAAATTTTAAAACAAGGTATTCTTTACACAATGTTAAATTCACTGGAGAATCAGCTGATGCGGATAAAGATGCTGCAAAAGACTTTATTTCCTCATTTTCTAAAATTATTGAAGATGGAGAATATACCTCTGGTCAAATATTCAATGTAGATGATACCATCAAGAAATCATCAAGACCTTAACAATAAAAACCATGAACGACGCTTTTATGCATCTCGAGACATTTTTGAATATTATGGAAGAATGTGATCCTAATGGAGAACGCATATCTCAAGTGCGTAGGGCGATCCATAAGAGTACGGCATGTTACAGAACTCTCTACGAAGAAGAAAAAAAGTAGTAAAACACAACTAACGCTTGACAAATTCATTAAGAAAATATAATTTTTATTTAGTATGTACTTAGTAAAATTTTTGGTGTTTTTTTTTAATTCCCTCGGCTTTCGAACATTTCAAATTAATAACAAAGTCAAGGAACCAATTAGGTGCGAAAGTCGAGGTCCTCCTGTATATATATATATAATATATTAACAGTTATTCATTACAGCATAGACGTGCATTACAGCATAAACGAAAAATGATTGTTTTAATCGTTCATCCGCCAAAATGCATAAGTTCAGAAAAGAAAAAGACAAGAAAAGCAACGACATTCTTTGTTTTTAGGACTGCATAAGTATGAGGATTCGAGCATGTAACTCTGCAACCGACTTGTACAAGCGACCAAGAGCGTTGGCCACTCAGCTACAAGATACACAAATAAAACTACACAGTAAAAATCTCAGATTTTATTTATTTTGGTTTTTTGCCATCCAAGAAGATTTATTCAAATAGATTTACAAATATAATGAAAAGATGTTTTATTTCAAAGATATATGTACTGAAAGCTTATTATTTTTTTAAATAAATAAAGGCTCACTTTAATTGTTTATAACGATGACATAAAACCGACAATTATTATTAAATTTCGTGACAAACGTTTTTCTTTAAATGTATTTTTTTACCATGTCCGCTCCCAATATGGAGCATATGGACTCCTTATAGAGTTTATCTCAACAGAAATGTTTCTACGAGTACTGCTTGTTACTCAGTTGCTCAACCTCTCTTTTTCCAAAGAGGGTGGGAATAGAAGGAAAGGGCTTGGACAGGACTAGTGGTTAGCTAATCGCTCTCGATGCGCCCCGTTCATAGGATAGGATGGGTGGGAGGGAGGAATTCAAGACATCACATACATCCATGCCTTTGAACAGAAATTCATAAATCAATTGAAAAATCAATTTATAACACTGCCCGTACTGGGATTCGAACCCGTGCCCTCCGTAGCGGTAGCCAACGATGTTGACCACTCAACCACACAGGCGGCAAAATGTATTTAATAACTCTAAAAATATATATGACCCGGCATTATCATTGCCGCCATTATAACTGTATACCAAACAAAAATCCATTATGATAAAATTACATCTGATCACCCTGTGCAGAGAAGAGCTGGTCTGAGCATTGTTTTTCCATTATTTTTACATCTACGTTAGTTCGTTCTTTGTTTTTCCTCCGTTCTTCTTTATTCATCATTATGCCTTTGAGTTAAATAGTCTGAAGAACTTCCGATCTTCAATTCACAATAACAATTCCAATCAGCGGTGTAAACATTATTAGTATCGATTAAAAATACAGGAAATTTACACGAATAAATACTAAGAATTTCGACTGTATCGGTAATAATTTCAATCCACGTTCAATGTCATGCTTATTCAGGTGCATAACTATCTCTCATTCACACACATTCAAGTAGTTCGCAGTATAAGATAATCTGACCGTCGGTCAGAGTAAAGAGTAAAAAAACAAGACATATTGTGTTCTAAAATAATTTTAAAACGCTGTTAGAATCGTCAAACTTGTGGTAGTTTTGAAGATTGTAGAAATCGCAACATTATATTGTATAATAAATACTTCATGTGGACATCTACTAATTTTAAGGTATTATTAAGCATATTCAAGAAAACGCATACCTCCAGTGTTTTTTGTTTTACATTTGGGTATATTAAAGGTGAAGTGAGCCAAGTGGTATTTAATAGTAAAATCTAGATGCGTTGTAATATTCTGCACGTCTTAACCAATCTAAAGCTAACGACCCTCCGGTGTGTCGCATACCTACTAACCACACACGCTACCCACCAGTGTGTTCTCATTATTACGACGTCAATAAATATTTTTTATCATCAAAGGGTCCGAAATTTCTTAAGGACTTACAAAATTAATATAAAGTTTTCCTTTATTAGTTTTTAGAAAATTGCTAGCTTACAGGGCAAAAAACGTTATATTTTTCTAGCTGTTAACGGGTTTAAATTATCGTAAAAGTGAAGTAACATCAGGTATTACACATTGCAATAGTGTTATCTCCGTAAAATAAAAATATACAATCCACCAAAACACCAAATAAAGACGTGATTTTACTTTGAGATCCAAAAAAAGTTTTACCATTTTGTTGGCTCACTTCACCTCTAGAGGGCTCTTTTTTATGATGTATCTCTTCCCATTTTTAATGGGTCTTATTTAACGTATTGTTGAATCGTTTATAGATTAATTATATTAAAATGGATAGATTGAATCGGAGTCTGTATTTTAATAACAAATCTATTGTCGTTTAGTTTCATATGATATACCTAGTATGTAGGAATAGTTTCTAAGAAATTCATTGTCTATTATTCTCTATGCCGGGTTGTTGCCATCTGCGGAAGATTAAACATTATAGCCATATTGAAAAATAATATTAATAAATCCATATTATTTCTAATATTATGGGTTTTACCGGCGAACCCAAATAACAAAGAGATTTAATGTAATTTTACACAGTATTTTTTTTTTTAAAGATTTTACTAGCTTTTACTAAATTTGGAATATTTGAGTATTGGAAAAAACCATGAATATGTTATGTTATTAATTTGTCTATACTGTAGATGTGGATATATTATTTAAACATATTATATTATTTATAATATATGTATGTTTCATTTATTGAAGAGTATATTTAAATTACAAAATAATAAAAATATAATTTTACGAAGAGTTTTTTAAATGTGGCATTATTATAGGATGCAAAAAGTGGAATAGTAGAATACATTTTTCTTTGTAAAAATGATATATGTCATACACTGATTGTAATATTATGTGATTTTTTCTAAACGCGTTGAGGAGTCGTGAAAACAGTAAGATGATAGTACAATTAACTCATTATTTTTTTAATCCATGTTCGTTCCCAATGAGAATCATATGGCCTCCTAATGGAGGTATTTCAAAATATTTTTTCTACAAGAACTGTTTGTTACTCGATCGCTCAACCTTTATTTTTTAAGATTGATATAAGGATACGGCTAGGACGGCACTAGTGGTTAACTAATCGCTCTCGCTACGCCCAGTTATTGAAGTATCGGAAGGGTGGGAGGGAATTTTTAGGCATCACAAACAACCATGCATTCGAACAGAAATCGGTCGAAAAAATGCTGTTCGTACTGGGACTCGAATCCGTGAGATCCGGCACGGGAACCAATAACCCTAACCGCTACGCCATAAGACCCGACAACTCATTATTAATTTACCAAAAATAGACTAGCTGACAAAAAGTTATCGTGAAACTGAATGCGCAACAGTGCTTGATTAAAACGAAATCATTATACATATATCGTCGATGCACATCAAATATGGTATATGTTACTATGTGTACAGTCACATAGACCATTTTTGATGTGCATCGACGATATATTAAATATATATTGAATTGATTTGGGTTTAATCACTGTTAAGTATCAAACATTTCATTAATTTTAACTGCAAATAAGATACAATTTTTAATTGAAAGAGAAGAAACTTAATGTGTGATATAATACCGACGACGGCCACAGATCGATACAGAATACGATAAAGAATTATAATATTTTACACAAGTAATACACTTGTCGATACCTGTCTTTGCGACACTTATGAGTTTCCACGTAATTCCATGATTGATGATATATTCAATATATCGATGGGTAAAAAAAAGTAATTTATAAAGAAAATAAAAATACCCAGTCGGTCAGTATTCATTTTATTGTTGTGATTGAAATATGGATACAATATTTAATTATTTAAGTAATCAGGATTAATAGTTAATGATACCTCAAAAGCGTCGCGTGCATAGGGTTAATAAAGCAGATGGGTTATTTTGTTGAGCTATATGGGAATAATAGTTAATTGCATACTAATAAAGCTTAACCAATATTATTATTCGTATTACATTAAACTAGCGTACCATAATTAGTAAGCAACATATAAAATAGTTTTAATTTGGATTCCAATAACGTTAATGACTACATATTAATATAATATGATTTTAATTGTTTATATTATCCGTTATAGCGGGGCAAACATTTTGGCAGAAGGACTACACTATTTTTTGAATGAGTGACGAGTTGAAAGTTTATGTTATATCTTGAGGAAAGAACACATAATTTTTAATAGCCAGATTAATGGTAGAGTAAGCAACGTCGTTGGCTTCGGTTGGAAAGCTCACGGGTTCGAATTCCAGTACGGACAGATTATGGATCGAAGGCATGGATTTCTGTGATGTCAACAATTCGATATGGTTGGTCACTATATCACGTATATGTTTATATTTATTTCAAAAATACATTATTGTGCTCTGTTGATATTAAGTCTTGATATGTGCTGTGTTCGTTCACTTTTTAGTTACTGAAGTATTTAACTAAGCTACTCTACGAATCCATTCTAGTAAGCTAGTCGACCAATCTGAATAGACCATTAGAATCGATCTTCCGACCAGGAAGGTTCAAAGTGATAAATAATAAGACCGTATTTATGCACGGAAAACAAGAATAACTATCGTGGTATTGAAATACATATGAATATTATTAATTCAATATGTAACAAGATGACACAGCGGACACATAATTAGCTTGATGCTTGGCATTAAGGTTAGTAAACAACTTTGAGTCGTAATAAGTCTGGTCTGTCAACATCCGAAAAAAATCGGGAGACGTTTACCGATGTGAAACTGCAATAAGAAAAATTAATATCCGACTAAAATGCCAAAATAATTTTCAGTGAATTGCCATACGCATTCGGCTGCTAAGTGTACGTCCTCAAAAGGCTAGCGATCAAAACCGGTTATCATGAGGCATTTTGGAAGACAAAATCGACATATAGGTGAGTGTGAAAATTTCCAAGAAGCACCAGCACACCTGGCGTTTCATTAAATATTTGTTCAGAGTTGACTTCACTGTTATTTTTGGCAGACTTCTTGCATCTCCGGCCTCGTTAATTAATGCATTTCCAAATCGCCGAAACGACAATTTATGAAATTTCGGCATCTTCAGGCGTTTAAGCGCACGGATGACTTTGAACTGACGTTTAGTAAATGATTGGATCGTGTTTATAAACCAGGGCCGTTAGTGAAAAAACATGTGTGAATGTACATAATTTAATCAATTCAAATTTAATATCCATATATTGCCTACAAATAAAAAATGTTTTTAAAAAATACGTTCTGTTCGAAGACATGGGTGTTTAAACGCAAGGTCTTAAAACTCCCTCACACCATTCCAATCCTTCAATAACTAGGCGTAACGAGAGCGGTTAGTTAAACCACAAGTCTTGCCTAGCTTTATCCTATCTCTTCTACTCTCTTCAGTAAAGACAGGTTGAACGATTGAGTAACAAACAGTTCTCGTAAAAAAAAATCTGTTGAGATACCTCCAATAGGAGGTCGTATGCTATACATTGGGAATGGGGTTGGAAAAAAAATGCATATTATTTCGAATATACATTTGGCGACTATCTTTAGTAGGAAGTAATTATATTCTGAAACAATTAATTTTAAAAGCGGGAAATAGAGTAAATAAAGTTGCGAGTTATTGTCGTATCAAATACAGAGAATAATAGTTTAGATCAATCTTAACAATAAAATAGAAAAAATATGAAAAACTATTCTAACAGTGAACAGTTAAAAAGAATAGCTCAACAATATTTTTGAAAATCTATCTGTCGGGCTATTTCTACTGTTCTCTCGTTGTATGGTAGAATAATCTGCCGTCGCTCTATGCAAGATGTTTTTCATTGAGAAAATTACCATAAAGAGAAACGGCGCGTGTGATGGCCAGGAACCTCTAAATGCGCCAATACAACAACTAGTCTTATGTAAAACAATGGCTTCCGGATTACGCGATTTAAATAATATTTAAAACATATTAATCATCCTCTTTCTAACAATGAACAATCTCTTTTTTATGTGAACCGAAAAATGTATCAATAAAGCGTTTTAATATACCTTATTATTTATTTAATAATATGTAGGTGTAAAAAAATTCGCTTTCTGAACTACTTTTCCGCTTTCTGAAAAAAAATTAAACCTCAATAAAAACTCTTTACGATTAAACATCACAGATGAACATTTACAATAATTTTTAAGAATCTCAACTACAAAATTAACACCTGAATTTAAAAAAAATGTTAATAGACGTAAAACAGTTTAATTTCTCTCATTAGATTGTTTTTATTTCATGATAAATAGTACACATATAAAAATGGTATTTTACTTGCGGTCCGCCGCTCATTTTGAATTCCTGAATTTGCCCCTCCGTCCGAAAAGTTCCCCCCCCCCCTTGGCCATAGATAACTATTTAAATAAATTTTAAAATACTCTTTTTTTCTGTCTATTAGGGGTCGATATTTCAGCTATATGTAGAAAATCTTATTATTTCGTTTTCTCCGGCTGAAATCCAATGCCATTTAATAAAATGTCAAGAATAACATATTCAGACATAGTCAATATTGCAATTTATACATAATAAACAGTAATGGATGCAAAAACCGGTTTTAATACCGCGAAGTACACGACAACTCTACCTGACTATAAATACACAATATATTATTAAATCTAACGTTATTGACTTGAATGGGGAAATACGCTGTAAAAACCAAAGCGCCGCATAGTATAATAATAGTATAAACTGTAAAGTATTTGATTGACGAAACAAGAAATAATTAATCATGCCTTTGGTACATTTAAAAATAATTTGAAAAAAATTATAATACCTAATCATTACACATTTAGGCAGTGTTTGATTTAATTATATTAATCACATATTAATGATATAATAGTTTAATCACTTTTATTCATGAGCTGATTATGTTGATTTAATACATTGATGTATTGGGAATACCAAATTGAAAAAGTAATACATATCCGAACGAGTGTAAGTGAGACAGTGCGGGTTATGCGCTTCGAGAATTATTATAAAATAATAAACCAAGTAGTAATAATAATCCAATCTAGAGGTGGGCTGAAAAGGGCTCGCGCGAGTTCCTTATTTTTTTTTATTAAGGCAGGCGAGCCCCTTGTTAATTTAAGAGAAAAAAATATTCTCAGATCAAATTGGTATATAACTGTAATTACTGACTTATATATTATCTACGACAGCTTCAGTATACACAGAAGTACATTTTTAGCCATTAAGATAGACAAGTTTACGGTAAATTGCATATTGTTAAATATTATAAGTGTATTAAGTAACCATCGATTGCTTATTTCAGTATTGCGTATAATTGCGTAGGAGTGAATCATTGGGAAAAATTCACTACTTCCCCAGAACACCGAGAATTGCTATGAGAAAAAGCGAGCCCCTTGTTAAAATATTGGCAACCCACCGCTGCATATATCACTGTACACCTATCCCTCGATTTACGCGATAGATACGTTGCAAGAGATATCTCGTAAACTGAGACCGCGTAAATCAAGACATACAAACACGGAAGATAGGTTCCAGAAAATAAAAATCCGCGTAAATCGAAACTTTGAGACCATATAAAGTAGGGGGATAGGTTCCAGAAAACCGCGCAAAACGAGACTGATTTTCTACAGCACTGCTTGGAACTTAAGACTGCTATGAACATACGCGTTTGTGTTTTTTTTGACCGCGTAAAATGGATACCGCGTAAATCGAGTGTATATCACACATCTGTGAAATTATCAACAATTAAACTTCCGAAATGGAAACATTGATACATCAAATACGTCATGCAAAATTGTCAACAAATCAATCATATTTAAGTAACGTTATTGAAATGAAGCGATTCTAAAATGTGTACTGAAAATAAATAATTATTAGACATCATTAAAATTAATTTGAAAGTCATAACGTGAGTTATCAATAGGGTATGCGAGGTCAAGGCGTCGTTAACCACACATGATTCGTGATAACAACAAATGAATGCCAAAATACGACTACATAGTGAAATATGTTTGTAGGTTTAAAAACAGTAAATTACCAAATGCTGATTACAATTTACTGGAGTTTTTCCATCACAAGCAAGACTTTATTATAAATTATCCTGATTGGATAATCATATACACCCATCCCTCGCTTAACACGATTTTGGTTTAACACGGTTTTCATTTTGGAGATTTTTAAAATTAAATCTTGCATTGTAGTTTCTTGAGACTTTTAGTGTCAACGAGAAATGAAACAAAATAGATAGACATTTTTTTGATACGGCCGTCGGAAAATGACGGAAATATAATCGAAGGCATCGATGAAGGCACTGATGACATTCAGCCAAAAAGAAGAAAAAAAAACCCTGTGATAATTTCTATAGATGTACCAGCGTAACTTGACTGCCCGCGAGGGCGCCACCATCGCATCATTAACGTTGCCATAGTCAACACGTCCTAGGGCGACAATTTTAGTTCTGAGTTCTGCCACAGTCAAGTTAAAATGGTACATCTCTAGTGATGGTGAGATCGAATATGTTTCAATAATTTTTCAAAAGTAATGTGTATTTATTTTATTAATACACTTGGGCCTCGTATAACACGGTTATATGGTTCCACAGAAACGTCGTGTAATACAAATCCGTGTTATAAAAGGTTTGAAGTGCATACAAAATTAGGGATAGCGTTCCATTTACATATATATTAAAAGAAATTTTAATAAAATAATATAGCATTCATTCATCATCGCTATCACTTAGAATTCTACATGTTTTACTCTTTTTCGAGATCGGTTGTAAGTTTTCATCATCATCGGAGGACTATGGATTTCTTGTGGTGTTAGCCTTCAAAAATTCGGTAATAAGCGATTGTCTGCTTTAAGCGTATAAATTTTTGCGTATTTCCTTATAAGGTTAAAAAAATTATTGTAATTCCTTCTTAAATTTCGAACTTTTTTCTGTTATAGGATCCTTTTCAATCATTATTTTTCTAATTTAATAGCCAATTCCATGCCGTCATTTATTGCTTTTAATGTGAAACGTGTAGCTTCTTCGCTGCAACTGCTTTCTGAGTCATTAATTGTAGTAGGTTCATTCAACATTTCGATCAATTATTCTTCGTTCAACGTACGATGCTCCAATATTTCATGGATATCATGAATATCCGACGATATGACGTACAAATCAAACATGTTAATTATTATTATTTATTTATTTTAATTGAAGCCGTGTTATATAAAACCGTGTTATACGAGGCCCAAGTGTATTTCTAAAAAAAGAACCTATAAACCTCTTTTCTATACATTTGTTAGTCTCGCTTTACACGGTTTCGTTCAACACGGTGATCTAGCAGAACCTATATTCCATGTTAAGCGAGGGATGGGTGTATGTAGGTAACTCGTTCTTTAATGAATAAAAGGAAACAGTTCTTCTTTTTTTAACTATTGCCGCTTCCAATGTGAAGCATATGGTGTTAATGAAGCATCTCAACAGAAGTGGTGTTTTTAATCCATGGCCGCTCAAGAAACATTTAGTCAAAGACCAGCTTACTGAATAAATAATGAAAATATTCTTGCAAACTAACGAGATTAATTACATTGTTTTGTAATTAGAATTGCTTCTGTTATTTTCTAACCGATTTTTTTTAAAGACTTTAATTATTAGTATTGAAAATACTATTTGAAAAACGTGCGGTTCATATAAAATTAATAGAGTCGTGCCCAATTCCATCCGTTGACGTCATACTAAAAGATACTGACCAATCACACATGACAGTACTACATTGGAGGGAACACAGATACATAGTAGGCATTCTGTGTCGAGACGTCCCGGGACTTGTCGGGTTTTTCGCTGTTTAAGTCCCGGAACTTTTTTGGAAAATGTCTCGGGAATTGTGACTGATTTATAATGTACTAATAAAATGTACATTTTAATTTTGAAAAAACAATTCTTGTGGTTAAGAAACCCTCAAAAGGACTGATGTGTATTGAATGAAAGCAGGTATAAGAGGGGAGCCCTAAGAAAAACGGACACGACATGGTTGGGATGTGACACTTACCCGGGGTTTTAACAATGTTTTCAAAAGGCGCCGAGTGTATGTAATACATAAATACATACATGCAAATATTTTTATTTTTTTACCATGTCCGCTCCCAATGTGGAGCATATGGACTCCAAATGGAGTTTATCTCAACAGGAATGTTTCTACGAGAACTGCTTGTTACTCAGTTGCTATACCTCTCTTTTTCCAAAGAGAGTAAGAATAGAAGGGTAGGTATTTTAATATTTAAATATAATTTTATTGGAGGGGAAATTAAAGTCTCGAGTCCCGAGATGTCCCGGGACTTTGAAAACCCCGAGAATTAAGAATCACTAATACATGGTGATCAACTGTTTTGTGAAACGGAACAGATAACGCGTGAGGTAAGAATCTTACATATATAACTATCAAAACCAGTCTTAAACTAACTTTAAAAAATCATGATCTAATTTATCTGACGACGGAACTGATAAGAATATTTTGATCTTTACGGCCATAGATTATATAAATGGTTTGAATACATCGACTATCAAAATCATAGCGACTCGCGGAGCAAAGGTCAGCAATTAATTGGCTATAAAACCCATTATGCGGAGTTTGCAAAATTTTACATCACGTGCAACACTCATTAATTGTACAGTGGTTACTTAATGATAATAACAACACTGCAAAGTTTTAAAAACTCACTAATCAAACCCACTCAAGTCGGAATATATTATTAGACGTGCAAATAGTTTTAATAAGTGCTAAATGACCTCCAAAATGCAACTTTTGACCCCAACGGCACAGCGGTGAGGCTTGTTATTTTGAAATGGTTGATCAAACACAAAAGTAACACTCAGATTTTCGAATTCACCATGGGAGAGTGAGTTATTTACTACCTTAACAAAAAATGGAATATATTTATCAAGTTAGTCGTGAATAATATGAATTCAATTACACGACGTAACATGATGTCATCTCATCGTAGTGGTATCGTGTACAAAATACAATAGTGCGTATAGTTTAAAATAAACGACACTCTTTCCTGCGACAGCCAATTTGACAGCTCAGTTTGGTTAGCCATTTTACCATTAATTACGTAAGAACGCTTGTAAATTGTATGAATTTATTTATTCATAAATGATGCCGATCAGAACGTGACACTCAACGGGGAGCTCAATAGATCAAGATAACTGACATGTTTGACCAATGTGAAAGCTGTGGTTTCAACAAGACGGCACAGCATGTCACAAATTGGATGTCGCTGTAAAAAGGGTTGCTAATTCGAAAAACAAATCTCTAAAAAAACACCTTTAAGTAATTTCTCTATTGATTCATATTTAAAGTGTCAGTAATATGAACGTGGAAGAAACACTATCAGTGTCTGCAATATTAATTTGAGAAAAATTTGCGACATGGATGGCAGCTGTTTGGTTATTTTCAAGAACCCTACAACATCTCTCACATATTACATGCTCTAAAGTGGTGGTTTACCAACCTGTTGGTCCAAGCGACGGTCGTATTTATCTCCATCTATCCAGCGAATTCTTGGCTTTTCTGTCCTCCTATTACCACAACGGATTTTTAGAATTTTCACTTACATCCATTGCATGATCAGTCTTTTGTTAACGGTGAAGTGGGCGTTATCAAAATTAAGATAACATTTTTCTAAAGTGCAACAAAAACATTGCATATTTAGAAAGGGGCATCTCTTAATCACCATTTTTGTTTTGTGGGAAAAAATCTACGATTAAGCCCAGCTGTCAATTAAAACTAAATACGCAAGAAGAAGAATCATATGAAGTAAGTACATTTGAGCCATTGAGAAAGAAAGTGAGCCAAATTATGAAACATTTAAGCGCCTTCACATTTTTATTATGCGGTGGATTACTTACATATTTTTATTTTTAAAAGAAAACACTATTACCGTGTGTAGTTACTAGGCTGACTTCACTTCTCAGGGACTCATTTTATCCACGAAGAAAAAGTATATTTACAAAAGTACTTGCATAATAATTGATTAAAAGAGTTGTTTTTAATTGATTAAACTACAAAACAAAAATAGTATGAAGTACGTGAAAGCAAAATACATTGCAATGACAATATGATACAACAAAAACGTGATATTATTACTACGAGCATTGTAAGGAAGATGTTAAAAATATAGAAAGGGCTAAGTGATATCTTTAAAATGTTTTAATAAAAGTTCAAGTGTCAAATGTCTTCATAATACGTATTATGTCTTGTGTGGACGACCTTAATTTCATTTTCAGTCCCATAGAAACTGCTTTATTCAAATCTACGCATAAAATCGCTGTCTTTTTTTCAAAACCGGATATTACCATTGATAAGGAAACCACGTAACCATATTATTATCCTGAGAAATAAATTCACCTTTTATTTTTTACACTACACTACTAGAGCGATGTTCTTCACATTTATACTAGAAATACCCAACGCCGACGGATGGTTTTATAAAACAGTGCGATCCTACACCACAGTTTCTCAACCTTTTTAAGATCGTAATTCGTCACCTTCTTTTGAGTCTCATATTTTTCCGTGGCCCTGTTCTTCTTTTTGTTCATATTCGCTCACTATGTGCCCCGTTTCCCACCAATTGCGTTGTTACTTCCCATACATGTTAGCATCCCTCAGTTCCGCCGAGTACATCCTATCAATAGTTCCCAAGGGTCGTCCAGGACGCCGGAACCCCACTGGTCGGAAGGAGTGGCAGGCAAGATTAAGGCTTTCCGGAGGCATCCGCAGCACGTGACACAGCCAGTTCCAACATCTCTCCATAACCACTGACGTAACGGCGCGCTGTCTTGTACGTTCCCTTATCGCCGAATTCCTCACAAAATCAAACCACCAAGCATCTGTTATATCGAATCTCAGTACACGGTTTTTACGAGTCTTCGTCATGTAATACGATTCGCTACCGTAAAGCAGTAGTGGTAAGCGTATTAAAATTTATATTGTCTTACCTTCGGGTTCCAATGGGGGCATTAACATTTTTTTTTTTAATTATTTCAACCATTTGCTAAATACCAATAATATCTAACTGATTTTTTTTTGTTATCTACAATAATTTCTCAATGCAAATATTACGCAGATTTTTCTGGGATCCTTTTGTATGTCATCGCTCCTCGATTTTATTTTCGACATTTCGGTACTGAAGTGTTAAACTCTATAGACATATTACCGAGACATTTGTTTCACCAAAAGAAACTACGAGACTAAATTTGAAACAAAGCTCTCGCATCGCAAATTGAATTAGAATTATTTTTTTAAAAGGTACTTACTACCCACACAAAACATTTGCATTGTTGATAAGGACAATTAATAATATTTCATAACCCTAGTATTAAATTTGCCATTTACGTGATTGTACGTCCACAATAAATGCTTACTATAAAATTAATAGTAAATGAGTAGGTACTTACTTATCAAAAAAATATAATCTAAACGTTTTAGTATTCATTCAACGTTATATTACAATGAAATTATTTACGTCAGATAACCTTCAAACACCCATTTCTAATTCACTGGATTTTACTGTGAAAATTTATTTAATGGTAAGAAAAATATCCTTGCGGAATTTATTATGATTATTGACGGTTTCTATAATTTTCAATTTATAAAATGGCTCATATCTCTTTATTATTATTAGGTGGTCGTAAGTGCCAAGTCCCATGCAGCATTCATCGATCAATACCAGTATCTAATAAGGAAGGGCAAGTAATCAGAGGTGGGCTGCAAAGGGGCTCGCGCGAGCCCTTGGTTATTTAAAAAAAAAAAAAATACAATAATTCAAGTCAAATCTAACCTACCTGCAATTTCTGGTATACATCAATCAATAGTACCTATCACGGCTCAGATAAAATGTTTATAACATGCAATTTTGTTGAAATGTGTCAATATTGTAAATCTGCACTAAGTATTATGTAACATTCGATTGCTTGAATAATTATGACAAGAGTGATAAAAAAAATCCGCCCCTTTCCCGCGACACCGCGAATAGCACTAAGTTTTAACGAGTCCATTGTTCACGTATTGGCAGTTTGGACAACGACTTAGTTGTGTACAGTGGAACCCCCAATTACGCGTTGGCTTGAAATATTCGCCGCGAATCCCCCAACTGCACGGTCGCATTCCATTATCGTTACTAAGAGACGGTCGTCTGTGCCGCGCATAAAGTCAAATGTTGGCAAGCGTCTGTGTATTCAACACGCACAGCTGGGCGTCGTCTGTGTGCGGGATATTTACTACTACAAAAACTAAATATTTCGTCCATATTTTTTTTGCAAAACTAAGATTTCTCGCGGAAAAAAACCAAATTCCTAATTTTGTATGAGATTCACACCCCCAATTACACGGTCCCTACTAGTGTGAATGGGGGTTTTACTGTACTTGAAATAAAAAAAGGCATTATATCCCGCAGCCATGTGGTCAATGAATGCTGTTGGGTTTTTGTCCACACGGTCGACGATGTAAATTTGACAGAGGAATCTTCCTTTCATACACATGTTAATCAGACAGTTCTCGTGAAACAACTTCTGGTAAGACTCAATTTGGATGGACATGGTAAAAAAAAATACATCATTGACTAAGAATAATACACAAATTCATAAAACATTTTTTTACTATACTAATGTAATAAATCATAGAAAAGTACATAGTGGTATAAGAAAACCTGCCAGTGAGTTACTTACATCTGTTTTACAAATCAAGCAGTATTCCAACATTATTATTTTTTTCGTTCATTTACAGGTAGTCTGTCAGATATAATCACACACTAAATTCTAGATTAGTCTAATGGAGGCGTACGTGCAAGTTTTACGTAATTTGTGATGAAAAAAAAACAGCATGCTATTTTGATCCATTTTTTTTTTGTAGAAAAGATCTGTGAATAAACGAAACAAACAGATAACTAGATGGGGTGTCATTTTGATGGTAATTAATGTGAAAGAGGTTAGGTTAGGTTAAGTACAATAGATTGCAATGTTTTAGACTGTTCTGTTTTTTTTTTTATTTTCTTCCTCGATTCTTTGTTTTTTATCCGCCGAATTTCAACGTCACATGTTTCAAAAGAATTTTAGGTCATACAAATAATTGTGTTAGACATCGTACAATTTTGATTATTTAACTATAAAAAATAACTTAACCCTCCAGAGACGAGAGCTTTTTTCGATAAAAAAATGATTTTGTAAGCCATATTGAAATTACGGATAACTTGTATTCCTAAGTCAAGTCGTTGTATAGACTCCCCACATGACTATATGGTCATACTCACCTTTCATTACCGTGTAATATTGTGTACGGACAGTAGTAAGGACGAGCCTGACCGTATGGGCACGCAAACATTCGGGGTTGAAATAGCTAAATTTGACCTGTTTAGACCAACATAATTTCAATACAAATTTATTAGCAAAATAATTGTAAATAATTTGATAAAAAAAAACTAACAGTTTTAAAAAGTCCATTAAAAAAACGGAAATTCAAAAAATCGCATGTGCTTTTGGTGGCCGTTTTTGTCCCCGCGGCTGATGACTAACTCAAGTCTGTACCCTTCTTAACCAAATATGAGTGAAAGCAACGATATTGAGGTAGAAAAAGGATGAATAGTGGGATCAATAGACAACGGTGTTTACTGTGACCATATGGTCACGCTCGTCCTTGGAGGGTTAAATATGTATGCAATAAATCTTTACTGATAACCGAAAATAAGATGCGATATGAATTGGAATACGTATCTAGCAGGACTAGAAATTGTTGCGAAACAAAGTCACCGGTCTAGGAAAAGTTTACGAATTGATCATGAATTTAAAGGAATATCTCTAATAATTGAAAAAATATATATCGAACATAATAAATACTATGTACTACAGAAAGGTTTTTTTGCTTATAAAAAATACCATCAAAGTCTGGCAATAAAAAGTTGCATGGACTTGATAAAAGTTAAACAATATGCGATAGCAGTGTTGTGTGTGGAAGGACCATTCGATTTGTACGCTGGAAGCACAGCTGTGTTTTAATTTCAAGGCAATTTGTTTATATTATACAGGTTTTATGAAAACGTCATTTGATATATTGATATTTTCTTAAATAGAAGTTTATAAAATTGAAAGAATTTTAAGTGATAAGCAAGTAAAGACCTGCAATAGATATTTCATATTGTATACCAGAATCGGACGGGTGATTAGTAAGTACGTTGAATGATTAATTACATGCCTAATGAAAGCAACCATTTTTACAAACGCATTGAAGATGTTACAGCTTCAATTTGGAAAATATTTACACTATTTTAAAACCAATAATATATATTATGATATCACCATTTAATAGTTTATATAAATTAATATGAACACAAGTGTAAATTTAACTAGTTCATTGATATTTTGAAATATAATTTGTATATTTGCAGTGGCAGATTACTTATTAAACGAATAAGCGCGCGTTTTGGGGCTTCAAAAATAGCTTATTAATTATATCACCCATATAAGTTTTGTTCGGGTTTTAATATATTTTAATAATTGTACAGAGAATTTTTTTGTCATTTTAATATTATCCGAAAAATAAGGCCTCCAAATTTTATTGAGCCTGGGGCCTGTCGTGCGCTTAGTCCGCCAATGTATATTTGACATGACAATATGATTATGAACAGCGTGTATGGTGAGCCAAAAATATATTAACTAAAATCAGTCTTAACAAAATTAATAGCTGGCAAAACATTGAATAGCTTATAAAGTTTCATATGCACAAAGCCAATATAATAACAGTTTTTAGCAGAAGCAATAACAAATATCTGAGAAATATTTATATAAAAAAATATTGTTGATAAAAAAACTTACGTCAGACAGATTCTTGGAGCTGTCAATAGCGAAAATCATCGGTCATCGCAATTGTTGTAGCACATAAAAAATGAATTACGTTACAATATTCAAACACTTGTCTTCACAAAACTATCACGAAAATGTACAATTAATGTTTTAATTATAAATTTCAATTAATCCAATTTAGTGTGTATTGAATTATAATAACACAGCACTTCACAGCACGCGAATTTAAACTGTTGTATTCAGGAAACGGTACAAAAAATATCCATGTTATTTCACCTTCATTCAATGATGTGTTTTACATTACATTACAGTGATAGCGTTTATATCTAAATAACAAATATATAGTTCAAAACAACAACAAAGCACAGAAATGTCGTTATTTAAACCAAAACAAAACGATGTCAGTATCAGGGAATTGATTCTGATGGAAATTTTATTCCAATCGGAATGTCACTCGGATAAAATTGTCAAAAAGTTCGTACGGAATATCAAAGTCCGTTGTGCGAAATTTTCGACGTAGTCTCACCGCGACGGTATGCTAACGACTGATTTTGTTCTAACTGAGTAAAACATGCGGCTTCCTACTTTCGTGCAACTTCGAGAGTCTTCGGCGATTAGAGCGAGATACTACTGTTCGCATCTTTTTTATTTTGCCGTACGGTGTTGCGTCTTGCGTTTGATTATCATTTTTTTGCAATAAAAATATTAAATCTTATAAACTGGTTTGCCCAAAAATTTGCTGTGTTTATATATTTATTTTTATAAAAGGTTTTTTAGTTTTGTTTGAATGTTTTATTTTCTTATTAAGACTTAGCTTTATAAACGAACCATACAATTTTCAAACAATTGCTAATAATATTGTCTTCCTTATCCGCTCCTTATGCGGAGTATATGGATCCTTCAAAAATCTCTATCCCTTCAGTCGCCTTCCACGGCGTCGGGATCCATCTGGTTGGTAGTAGAGTATCCAATCCCGGGATTACGACAGTTATAATCCCGGAATTCCGGGACTGAGAAAGTGAAGCATGGAAGAGCTAAACAAAAAAAATAAAAAAATCTCTCGCGCTGGTAATTTTGGGAAATCAGCAAAATTTTGGATTTTTGAAATCGACATGAAAAATCCCAGGATTTTAAAATCATCGACCAAAAATTTTCTCAATCCCGAATCCCAATTTATTTACGATTTTGTGTTGAATGTTCAATCCCGGGATTCGCAATAATTATTGCGAACTGAGCATTGTTTTTACGATACTATGATGTAAACTATTCTCAAAACACATTAAAAGAATTATTGTTTGCCATTACGTGTCATTCCTTCTCACCCATTCCAATCCTTAAATAATAGGGTGTAGCGAGAGTGATTACCTAACCACAAGTCCTGTCCTAAGCCTTATCCTTCTGTCCCTACTAGTCTCTTTGAATAAGAGAGGTTAAGTGACTGAGTAACAAACAGTTCTCGTAGAAACATTCTCTTGAGATACCTACATTAGCGGACATGTTTTTTTTTTAAAGAATGTGTCACTTGCAGCTGTCACAGCATACGGTGGTCGCACATCTCTTCTTCGTTTTCCTGCACCTGCCAATTCTGTGCTGCCCAGCGCTGTGTCGCCTGCGTTTCTGCATACGCTTAGCCTAAGCCAACTGCGGAAACCTGCATGATTATAATTGGCAAAATATGCATGTTTTTCTTTAAATCATTCACTTGGTTTTTATTTCAATTCAATGACTAATTAAAATTTTACTCTAGACATTAATGCGACACGATTTCACTGTTTTCTATTTCAATTTCAATAAAACAATAATTATTCTATCAAGTATCTCGATGCCGTGAGACTTTGTGCTGATTTGATTGCTTGTTCGCATACTTTTTTTCTCTTAAATACTAAAATAGGCAACTCACTTAAATCTTACATACATAATTATTATCTCAAACAATAATTAAAACGATCTTTTTGGTCGTGAGAATTTGTTTTTCATGCTTCGTTCATGATCGGACGATTTTTTTTTCCTTTTGTAAATATTTTGGTTAAGTACTTACTTTCTGTTCTAATCGTTTTTTTTTTATTGTGATGTATATTAACTATGGTGTTGAGTGTCATTCATTTTACTGTTGTACTAATAACCAGATTTATATAAGTGAAACTTTAACACTGTCGTTATATTTCATAGAACGCATAACTGGAGCAATAACTCGACACTTGTATTAGCTAAACACATATAGCGAATGCGATTAGTTAACTGCTTGCAGCGGTGGGCTGCCAATATCTTAACAAGGGGCTCGGTAAATCTCATCCATAATGCCTTCAAGTCATGTAACATAGATGATGCATAAACCGTGGTCCGCGAGCCACATGCGGTCAGCTAGGGTCTCTTTTATTATGCAGCCGAAGTCAGTGTATTTTTTGAATAAAGGGCAACCAAGTCATGGTTTATAATAAACTTTCATCATCAACAGAAATTGCAGTTAGGCGCTGATTTTATCTGAGACGAATGACTTTCTTATCTTAACAAGGGGCTCGCCGGCCGAGCCAAAGTTTAACAAGGGGCTCGCGTGAGCCCCCCCCGAGCCCCCTCCAGCCCACCCCTGACTACTTGTACTGTCCCCGCCTTCCCCTCTCGAATAGTTTTTAACAATAAATATTAAAAATTATATGATTGAAAAAAACAATTGAATAAATAATCATTTAAAAATTGAGAATACAATTTGTTTAAACATAAAGAAACCAACAGAAATGTTTTAGAATGGAGAAATTGAGCTTTAAATTTTTGCAATATTTTTAGATTTTTATTTAAGTGTAGTGAATATTTATTGTTTTGCTTGAATGTTGTCCATCGTAACATCACTTCTTAATAAATCATAACGGATACTTCGTACTTGATCAAACGAACGTAAAAGCGAATTAATGTAAATTCAATAAAAACAAGGCCGAATATAAGTTTGATTTCTTTATCAAATTAAAATTTAGAATATTTTAGACTATTTTCTATAGGTACATAACAAATTATCTAAAAACTAGGACATCCAATTCCAGACCCTTTTTGTAATCCCGAAATTTCAGGATTGAGATTTTTTAGATCTTCGAAGATTTCCGATTTCAAAAACCGTAGGAATTTGCGGAATTGCCAAAATTTAAAAAAATGGGATATGATAGCTCTAATCCCGAGATTTCGGGATCCGATCAGTTGGTTACGTTTTGCTTACCTCAACACAATTATCATAAAAGGATAAAACGAGGAAACAAAGCATTACGATATTACGTACATCACTAAAAATATCAATTTGCATTGGGAATGAATTTAAAAATTAAAATGCTCTCGAAATAAGACGAATACTATCAATAATCCATCTGATATGCTTCACATTGGATGCGGAAATAGGATAAAAAATAATTATTTTCAAGGACTGGAAAAAATATGCTTTCATTTAAAACTGCATGACATTTTTTTCGCTCCCTATCTAAGCAATTGTCCAAAAGAAGATGAAAGGAAAAAATTGTGTTCCGTGCAAGTGAATAATTTGTCTATTCGACGGTGACTTCAATTCTTTGTTGAAAACTGTGTCACATCACTGTCTTCTTTCTCACGATGTTAATGATACTTGAGAACGAAGTCGACAACTATAAGAGTAAGTGGCAAAACCTCGCTATTGATTTTTGCCCTGACGTAAAGCTGACTGATTCGTTGACGTTGAAAACAGGGACAATAGCATTATTACTGTGGCAAGTTTACTTAATAATTGAACACCATCAAAACCAACCCCTGATATTGAGCGCAAAGCTCGCAACCCCAAAAACAACAACTTTTCCGAACACATAAACTTAATATAATACATATTGTATATAACGAGTAAATGCAAACGAAGTAAAATAAATTAATGCGTTCATGTTAACATCAAAAACGTATTTAAAATACTTGAGAAAATAAGACATTTTTTTATACTAAATTCATTTTTTGTAACGATCAGGACTGAGTTTGCTTAACGAGAACATACATAATTTTATCGTTAATTTTCTCTCATTTAAGATTTCGACCGAAGGTGCTTGGTGGAATTTCAATATTAAATTTGAATCGTTCAAATTATGTACACTCCCAGTTCAAGTTCAGTTCAAGTTCATCCTTGCGCTTGAACGCCTGAAGATGCCGAAAGGCGAAACCCGGGTCGTTAGTGACAAAATCTGTGGGAGTGTACATAATTTGAACGATTCAAAGTTAATTTTCTCATTAGCTAATTTTCAATAATGAATATTTAAAAAAAATGTACATTATAGTCTCTGTACTAATTGATTTATAATGTGGTAAAATTTTTGATTCCCGATTAAATATGATTTATTCATAACGAGACACTAACATTTCATTTGCAGACTATTAATTTAATTAAGTAAATATAAAAATTTGTATGGTTAGTTATATTTTTTTCATATTTCTTGTATTTATAATAATTGCAAAAATACTTTCTCGTAAGCCATATTCGATTATATAATATATAAAAAGCTTTGTTTGATATTTTAGATGGATTTGGCGGAAACTTTATGGTGATATAAAATTAAAGATGATATTTGACTTTGTTACTTTACTTGTTGTATTATGCATTGTGACTTTTGACATGTTTAGCCTTTTTAAGAAGAATCATCAAACAGAATGTCGCAAGGTTAACGAATAAACTTTTTTTTTCAATCCTTGTTTGAAAAATGGAAACTCTGACTTTCATTTTATAAATTTTAAATTAAGAATTAAAGTCAATTTTTAGTTTATAAAAAAAAAAGTTTTTTTTGTATTATTTACTGCTTCTTTGTCTTTTGGAATGTACCAGATGCGGTCTGGCTACACAAAAAGATTGCAGTAGAAATAAAAATTTGTTTTTCAATATTTCATATAAAATACCGCCATTAAAAAATATTGTACATCATAATCATTAACACCATTAAAAAAGTAACCAATAGTCCTTTTTTTTGTTTCGTCGCGAACAGTTCTATGAAACTGTGTGATAATTTATATAAATTTAAAACTAGGACTTAGCTTACTAAATCATTAATACCAGAATCTCGGTATTGCAATCCCTCTTACACAGATTACTTATCAATTCCTCAGCTCTTCACACAGTTAATCGAGAGTAAATTTGATTGTACTTCGATTAATTTTCAAGCAGGTATTCTTTTTGAGTTTATCAGGAAAAATTATGTTTGATCTATCGATAGTACATTTTGTAAGCTGGTAAAATTTGGTGATATTAAGAGTGAATTCATGTTTCTAATATTAAAATACGAGGAGGACGTAACTAAAATAAAATAGAATCGTATGAACGTAAAGTTACAACGAAATAAAATAATATTTAATACAAGTAGGAGGATTCGATTTCCTTCTGTAAACGAATCCTTAATCCTGTTTAGTAGATGAGTTACGCGTAACGCAAAGATACGGAATAATGATAAAACCTGAAGGCAGACGTAGTGACGATCAAGATGTGACTCAGGGTGCGATAACGAAAGCTCGCTTAAAAGTTTCGAATTGAAAAACACGGCTTTAAAACGCGTTTGATTGCAAGACGGGAGAGCTTATTTTAATTAAGGGTCCTAAATTAAAATCTCATTCTGACAGGGTTGCCAAAACATGTAAATCATACTTACTGCGTCCGTGTGACTGAGTAGCAATCCAATTAAAATACAATAACATAGTGTCGTACGCAAAGTTTCAATAAATTTAAAAAAAATCTTAAATGTCGTAGAAAAATTAATAACGGTAACAAAGAACAAAAAGAGAGTCCCTTACATTGTTCACGTGGTGAACTTGTGATAGTGGGTTGACGTGTTGCAATCGCAATGCTCTTGCTATGGGCGTCCCGTATGATTAAAAGGATGAACACTTGGTTAAGACATTGTGAGATCTACCATGAAAATATCCGAATGGCTGCTTAGTTTGCTATTAAATTCTCGTTTATTTTTTTACACAGGTATTAAGGTGTTAAGTCATCCAAGTGTTAAAAAATAATTGTGAAAATTGAAAAATGAGCAATGGTTTCGGTTATATTGCTTATTTAACGCCTGGTATCTTTTCAATATATTAAATAGATTATATAATATATGGATAAACCATAATTTAACGTTAGTCCGGCAATGCTTATCAAATAATCAAATCACGTGACACACTTGGTTACTTTCTTTTTTAATTTAAGATTTCGACTGAAGGTGCTTGGTGGAATTTCAATATTAAATTTGAATCGTTCAAATTATGTACACTCCCACAGATTTTGTCACTAACGACCCGGGTTTCGCCTTTCGGCATCTTCAGGCGTTCAAGCGCACGGATGAACTTGAACTGACGCCTGTCGTGCCGTCCGTGCGCTTGAACGCCAGAAGATGCCGAAAGGCGAAACCCGGGTTGTTAGTGACAAAATCTGTGGGAGTGTACATAATTTTAACGATTCAAGTTTTTACACTTGGTTACATAAGAAAAAATATATAAACGTTAATTTAGTATTATAAAATATATATTTGTCTACTCCACGTAGCTTATTTAAGTACAAAGAAGGCGAAAAAGTATGTAAGCTTTAAATTTGAATAAGAAATAAAGTTTTATTTTATCAGTAAATTGCCTTCATTTAACTGTAAGTAAAAACAACATTTAACAGTGATCTACTAACCGATGCTTGAAGTACGGTGAACGGATTCTACCGAACATTACTTTTCCGAACACGAACACTCCGAACGGGAATAGTCCGAACACGAACACTCCGGCCAAGAATACACCGAACACCGATTCTTTCGGACTCGGAATCTTCCGCACACAGAACCTTCCGGATATAGAATACTTCGCACACCGAATACTCCAAACATTTAAATATTTTTATTGGAAAAATCATTGTTTTATTGTAACGTGGAATGTTTTATGGCAATTATGCCAAATATTTTTCATAATGAAAACAAGAAACGTATTTAATTTTCATGTATATAAGCAGTTTAAAATTTTATTTGATTTTAACTTATTAATTTTGAAAATTGCGTTTTATTATAATTGTGCTGATATTTTTGATTATATTGAAAGAAAATACCATGCATATAAACATTTAAAATTGCAAATTGATATTAACAGTACTTTAAACATAATTTTATTATCTTATTGATACACATAGTATACATATTTTACATTCACTTGACAAATGGAAAAATGTGTACAATTGGTCATTGGACATGTATATATCAAATTTTAAACATATTATGTGTTTGTAATTTTTTTATTGCAATGAAGAAATGAAAGTATAGTTGAAGTTATTGTTAGATCTGTTAATATTATATTCCCCCCTCCCACCCATCCTATCTTATGAACGGGGCGTATCGAAGTGATTAGGTTACCACAAGTCCTGTCCTAGTCCTATCCTTCTATCCCTACTCTCTTTGAAAAAGAGAGGTTGGACAACTGAGTAACAAGCAGTTCTCGTTGAAACACTTATGTTGAGATAAACTGATGGCCATAGACTAGTATACTTAGGACTGTGACTTTTTCTTTTAATTTGCAATACTTCTTTGTGAATTAATGTTATACAATGACAAATGTAGGTCACTTTTAGGGTGTTCACTGTCAATACTTGGTGGAAAGGCATTATATAAAAATTAATAAATTATTAAATAAAAAATATATGTATTGATAAATTTAATCTGAGATGACTTTTTAATTATATGTTAAATGTGTTAAAAATTTAATTTGTGTTATTTTAGAATCACTTTTAATGTAATTGGTAATTTCTTTTCAATGCCAATTGTTGTTTATAACTGTTCATTTTTGTATAAATAGCATTGTTAAATTATATTTCTTATTAGTTGACGATGCTCGTAATGAGCGAAACCGGTCCTGACATATTAAATAAAGTGGAATGAATTACAAAGGAATATTGTGTGTTTACTAACGAATGTAGGTATTATAGCTTTAAGATAGATTTTTTGTGTTAATTTTTTTTAACTTTAAAAAGCATAAAAATAATAGTTTAATGTAGTTTGGTGGTTTGGTATTCAATATAAGTTTTTATTTCAGAATTAAAGTCAATTATGTTATTGTTGAGAGTTTTAATACATGTTTTGATGTTATAAAAACGTCGTAATCTCATGAACAAAATTTTAACGTCCATTTATTGGTGTAAAAGCTCAATAATTTTATTAAAGATACTTTAGTTCTTCTGATAAGATTGGATTTACTTTATTGAAAAATTCCATTTCTATGTAGATTTAGTGTTGGGATGATTATAAATATTTTTTAGACTTATGAATCAATAGAAGTCAGAGTAATGCTGTTTATTTAAGGGTACATATCAACACATTTATGTAGTAAACAAATCACGATACCATGAAAACAGTTTTATCAAAAAAATATAATATATTACTAAAATAAGAAGGAAAAAAGACATTTTATTTATTAACATTATAGAAAATTAACAGGATTTTTCATTAAACTTAATATGTAACTACATATAGGTACATAAAAATAAAAAAATAAGTTTTTTTAGCTACATTATTTATTTGTTATGTTAGCAAGCGATCATTGTGTCAACTGTCTAAAAAGGTCGACTCATAGTAGATCTAAAATCCAAATATGAAAAGTTTACAAAATATGTATTTATTATCATATAATAAAAACAAATATCACACAATATACATGTTTACAAAATATATATTTATTACAATATAATACCCTTCAGGTATTAATCCTCTGACGCTGAAGTAAAAGAAGGATCGGTAGCCAACAGATCTACAATGTTTTCGCACGAAATGGTTGTAAAATAATAACATTATTATTTTGTAAACCAAAGACCTTTTAGCAACTGCGTGCATTTAATCCAAAACAAATGTTTATATTCAACAATAATAAATATGTATTATCTCTTATATCGTGAGTTTCTATTGAAGAATAAACTATTTTTTTAAAAGCACTACTGTCATTAGATTACGACGTTTTCATAACATTAAAACATGTATTAAAACTCTCAACAATAATATTAATTGACTTTAATTCTGAAATAAAAACTTATATTGAATACCAAACCACCAAACTACATTAAACTATTTTTTTATGCTTTATAAAGTTTTAAAAAATTAACACAAAAATCTATCTTAAAGCTATAATGCCTACATTTGTCATTGTATAACATTGATTCACAAAGAAGTATTGCAAATTCAAAGAAAAAGTCACATTCCTAAGTATACTAGTCTATGGCCATCAGTTTATCTCAACATAAATGTTTCAACGAGAACTGCTTGTTACTCAAACTCTTTTTCCAAAGAGAGTAGGGATAGAAGGATAGGACTAGGACAGGACTCGTGGTAACGTAATCGCTCTCGATACGCCCCGTTCATAAGATAGGATGGGTGGGAGGGGGGAATATAATATTAACAGATCTAAGAATAACTTCAACTATACTTTCATTTCTTTCAATAATAATAATTGCTAAAATTATTTACTGAAGTCATTGCAATAAAAAAATTACAAACACATAATATGTTTAAAATTTCATGTACACATTTTTGCATTTGTCAAGTGAATGTAAAATATGTATAATATGTGTATCAATAAGATAATAAAATTATGTTTAAAGTACTGTTAATATCAATTTGCAATTTTAAATGTTTATATGCATGGTATTTCCTTTCAATATAATCAAAAATATCAGCACAATTATAATAAAACGCAATTTTCAAAATTAATAAGTTAAAATACGAATACAATTTTAAACTGCTTATATACATGAAAATTAAATACGTTTCTTGTTTTCATTATGAAAAATATTTGGCATAATTGCCATAAAACATTCCACGTTACAATAAAACAATGATTTTTCTAATAAAA